>JASANF010018172.1:0-27592 GCA_030248245.1 Trissonchulus sp. WLG1_4
ACACAACATAGCAAAATGTCTAACATAGTACGTAGAAACATACACTTGTTACAAGTGCTTGCGAAGGCTAGGCTAACAGAAAACTTGCAATAGCGATACTAAGAGCCGCCCCAAAAGATTTAATTAGTGCAATTACTGAAATTTCCGTAAATATAGTGAAAGGTAATATTCCTTTCAAAACTAGGGCTAAGCATCGCAGAGTACAGTCCTGGCCTCAAATAGTGTCCCTTCACTCGGAGTTGACACCAACTCTACTCCAAGTTCACTCGCAGTTGTAATGAATACCTCAGCGAGAAAAGTTGGAGTGCTCCGAATAAAGTTTTGTGACCTTTGCCAACCTTTTGACCTAGGACATATACGTAAGTACGTAGCCTGCAAGCTAAATTCTTAAGCACGTATGTATTTACCCGTATGCTAAGAGCAGTGACCCTAGGTTGACCTCACTTGAAAGTTTTTCCACACGATACTCGCACGAACACTCGAAGTCACTCGCACTCGCACGCACGAAGTACACTATTTGAGGCCAGGACTGTACTTGAAGTTTTAAGTAGCAGACGAGCATCGCAAGCCAAGAAAATAAAGCTAATACAACGTGTCATACCGGTACTCCAATCAGTGTTGACTGCAGCCTTGCGTTACCTTGAGACTTTCATGTAATGGCCAAACGAATGGTGGTAATCCCAGAGGAGGCGTACAAAAAATTATTGCTCCAAAATAATCAAACATCAGATACTGATCAGCAGTTGGAGTATGTAGTGGATGATAGACAGCAACAAGTTTTGACTAGCATTGCTGAATTGCTACCTAAGCAGTATAGAGACAAAGCACGAGTACTACTGCATTACTTGGAGGGTGAAATTAAAACTGATCCTCAGCAGAGGATAATTTATACTGGGGGCGAAAATGGCTCACATTTACTTGATCTTGTGAAATACTTTGTATCACCTGATCACATAAATTTAGCCCGACCAATTGATGCCCCAAAATTTTTGGAACTTTTGCACAAGTGGGGTGTACCCAAAGCTGCCATTGGTCGCAAAACCATTAAGAGAAAACCAGCAACTGGATGGGTTAAACGATGGCCAACCAATCAGCGCAAACCATGGCTTACACCCCGCTTGTAGCAATATTGACTTGTTTTTCTATTATGTGTATTGTTGTTACCACTGTCATGACTGTACCAAAACTTTTTGTGTGTAAAACGTATCCAAATATTACAAAACGTATAGAATAATCAATGAAGACGTAAATTTTACACATTTACGGTCAAAAATATGTCTACTAACCCCCACAGACATAAAAACTATTGGCAACCACATAAAGTATCTAATGGATGTATTCTACGATATATGTCACACTAGACCCCTTAGACCATACCCCGCCCAGCTATGTCTAATGGTTGGAGATGAAAAACGTATATTCTTTCTAGCCACTTGTCTAAATGGGGCAACTATTGTTGAAAAACTTGGACTTTTTAATATTGAAAAAATACTTGATGGTGAACTTGTAACTATGCATATTAATTATCATTGGTAAATGTTGTATCATTGTCAGTCAACACGGTCAATATATTTTTGTGTCAATACTTGTACCATATGGTGCACAATCATTACCTGTAAGCCACACTAGGACACTGTATTTCAATAATTGTTCTTTTTGTATCAATACTTGTACCGTATGGTGCAATAATTGCGCAATTAGTGCCTGTAAGCCAGTCAACACTTGTGTACATGTGCGCTATTGGTCGATGCAAAATTAATAAAAAGCCAGTCAAGGCGCAACTATTGCTACCTACATTGATGACGCAATTATTGCACTATCATTGCCTGTAAGCCAGTCAACGCACAACAGTGCTATTTTGGCGCTCAATAATTAACAATAATATATTTGTACGGTCAATATATTTTTGCATTGCCAATAAGCCAAGCAATCCAAAGGCTATATAAAGCCGAAATTTTTGAAGTTTCGTCAGTTGCTAAAATGGATCGTCACCGAGTGGTCGTGCGTGAAGGGAAGCCAGATCTGTTCCTATTTCACTCTGGCTATTCCCCGCTCAGTAACTTTCATTCTGCCCCATTCATTTACAAGGGCATGCGTTACCTCAATTCAGAACAATTTTATCAGAGTGAAAAGGCCAAGTACTTTAATGACTGTGAGGCCTACAGCCGAATCATGGCAACGCACTCACCACGCAAGGCAAAACTCTTTGCCAAGGAGATTCGAAACTACAACAAGGAAGAATGGAAACGAGTGGCCGAGTCCATCATTAAGATTGGCATTCGCGCCAAATTTGAGCAGAATCAAACTGCCCGCGAGTGCCTGCTGGGGACCAAGGACGCCATCATCGCCGAAGCTTCCCAGTATGACACCCTGTTTGGCATCGGTCGGGACATCAACGACAAACTGGCGGAAAACGAAGAAACTTGGCTTGGACTGAACATTATGGGCAACTTGCTAATGCAATTGCGTGAACAATTAGCCAATGGAGACCTGTAGACAATCATTTGCCTATGCACCTGCCTATTGTATGCACCTATTGTATGCTCCTACTATATACTGCTATTGTATGCTCCTACTGTATGCCTATTGTATGCACCTATGGTATGCTAATATTGTATGCTCCTATACTTTGCATAATTATTGTATGCCTTGCTACTATACTTTGTATTGTGTGACTATGTTATATTAATAAAAAAAATGTTATTGAAAAAAATCTACTTGTGTGTGTGTGTCCTTTGGCTTAGGCTTAGGCTTAGTATATAAGTAGGTCAGGCCCGTCAGGGTTCGGTTGATCAGTCAGTCTGTATCGTTCCGTCGTCCAAGCATGTTGCGTAAAATTGCCAGTGAGACTCGTGACCAGCGAGATTGTCCTGAATGGTGGTTATACCGCCGTGGTCGCGTAACTTCATCATATTTTGGTCGTATTGCAACAGCCAGGACAGATAGTGTTCAACAGAAAATTGCTAATGATATTCAAAAACAACCCTCCTCTTGTGCTACACCGGTGGCTTGTCGGGTGGAAATTTTTGAGGAGGAAAATGCCAAGACTGCGTATGTAGAAAAATTAAAAACAGAGTACAATATGAATGTTACAATTACACCTATTGGTCTGTGTGTGCCAGTGTGGGCAAAACACCTCGGAACTTCCCCTGATGGTCTAGTTACTGACCTCGGTACCGGAGCTACTTGGATATTGGAGGTGAAATGTCTATTTGATAAAGAATGTCATGCAAGACATATTGACAAAATAATGGAGGATAGAGGGTCGCGGTTTTATTGTCGACGATTAACAATTCATTGGAACTTAAAAAATCTCATGCTTACTATAAACAAATTTTGGGTCAGCTTGCAATTACTAAATTAACAATAGCCCATCTGGTAATTTATGCCCCCCGAACCGGTGAAATGAAGATTGTTCCAGTGGAATATGATGATCAAGAATGGCAGAAACTTGAGAAAAAATTGGATTCGTTCTATGACAGATTCCTAAAATTGGAAGAACCTATGGATGTAAATTTAATTAATTGTATTAGTACTAGAGATGTTATCGGGATAAGGACCCACGCCAATCGGTGATATATGATGGGTACTTATGTAGATTTTATCAGTTTATGTACCCTAGCTAAACCCAGATTTCGCTGGGGTTTTTTAAAATTCAACCAAAACTTGTGTCAGTCTGACAAAATGACCAGCAATGACATGCCGCAAGTTCATTTCAACATGGCACACATCGAGTCCCATTTTCTCCACGACTCCAAAAATGTCCACCGCAAGAGTACATTTACTCTGCGACGGGACCAAGTTTTCAAATTAATTTCCCAAGAGGCCCTTTTCCAGTACTTGTCCCGTGAGTGATAGGGGGGTAGTAGGTGGCGGATTTTCTACCGCCATCATGAAGTGGTTGGGGTTCTTGGGTTAGAATGCGAACCCACCCACTTCATGCGAGTGTTGGTTGAGGTGAGGGAGTACGGCATTTTTGTCGTAACTGCCTTCCCCGACTACTACCGCCACCAATAGACGGGGTCCCCCCAGTACGTAGCAATGCATGAAAAAAATAATGAAAAGAAAAAAAATGAAAAAAAGAAAAGGAAAAACACACACACCCACAACACACACAACACAGACACAAAATTAAAAAAAACTAATAATAAATAGAAGAAAAAGGATATCTTTAGTGCCTGTAAATGGTGGTAGGTAAAGGAGTAGTGTTATTAGTTTACTAATGAAAATTTCCAATGAAAAAAATATATTTTTTGTAGACGAAATATAATTATTTAAAAAAGGGGGGTTATTATTCTTACGTTTAAATATAGGTAACATTCTAAGATATGCAGTATATTATACGATGTTCTACTATTATAGGTGTTAGTGTTAGTAGTATAGTATAGTGCAGCTTAAGGTACTAAGTTGGTGCATCGCGGGTTCTCCAGACTGTAACCAGTAGGGTTACGGTGGCAAAGGTTAAACCTTAAGGCCCAAAGGCCTAAGGTCGAAATCCAACATTCGAAAGTTTAACATTCTTAAATTGATAAGCAAAAGTCAAAAGTCCAAGGGCCAAAATAACTGGAACTCAGACCTCACAGACGCTAAAGAAATGCCCTTTGGAACAATAACACCACCGAACCAGATTGTTCTGGTTTAACTCAAAACAAGAATCGACCACCCCTCCCGTTTCAGCCAAAGCATGACCTTTCGACTAGAGAGTATATAAGACCTAGCAAAGTTCCGGCAAGTTGGTCGGTTCGGTGATGAGGCCAGGTACCAGCGGCTGTAGTGTCCTTGTTTTATGTTTTATTGTACCTGTTTTATATTACGCGCCGTATTCTATATATTCACTATTTACTCTGTTTACTGCTATCATTAATTAAACGTAAGCACATAATGTTGTTTGTTTCTTTCACTAAGTAGAGAGTAGACCGACCTATTGACACAACGCAATACTTAAACCTGGGCGCATGGTGCCTCAAACAGTAGGCTACCAAGTGTGTCGGGTGTTCACCCACTAGACTGACCATCAACCGAATACCCGGTCACAAGACCATCATTGGTGCAGGCGACTCATCAGTGGATCTGCGACCAATAATTTGCTTTTGAGGGATTAAAATTATTTTGGATAAAAAACAAAACAATAAAATAGGGTGAAAAGGTTTAAAGAAAAGGTTTCATCGCTCCCGCTTATATCTGGGTGTCAATGTAATTAGTAAAAACAAGCGTTAACCAATTCTTTTACCAAACATTACAAGGGTAATTGAGATTGAAGGTGCCGGTGGATTACCACCATTTGGAGGGTTGTATAGAAGCCGCGCATGCTGCTTTAAGTTAAAGGTTGCTAATGCCCGAATAGATGGAATAATTGTTTGGGTGCAGTCATAAGAAACCCCTAGGCGGAGTTCCCCCTGGCCACGGTCCGAAAGGTGCGGCATAGACCAAGTTATAACCGGATAGGAGTCCGCACACTAAACGAATTACTAATGACTAATACGACCACTGCAATTAGGTTGCAGTAGCACTGGTACTAATTAAACTAATACAAGGAAACAAATCGCCCAAGGGGAATGGTAGGGCCCCTTGGGGGAGATTTAAGCACTCCATAATATACTGTATAACATTAATTAGGAACAACTTAAACCGTGCTCGTTTATCGAGCTTGTAACGCTAAAGTAGCGTTCACGGCATATTACTGATAATCGGGACCATAGTCCAAAAGGTAAACATACACGCCAATCGAACTTCAAATTTTTGACGCGGGACAAATATAGATTAAATACTTTAATACCCAAATAATACAAGGCACGCCAGGGTTACATCAGAATAAACGTTAAAAGGTTAAATATAGTACAGTTTGCATAAGTGCACAACCTGCATGACTGATTTTTTAAAAAAGTAGTACAACTATGTAACGAAGAATTTTTCATATAATGCAGTTATTCAATGAGTTTGTAAGCTCATCGAATTTTACGGTAATAGAATAAGCAACGTTTCTAATATGTTAAAACTGTTTATATTGTATTATGTTAAGTTATTTAATAGTTTTTAATAATAAAACTGTAACCGGGTATTCAGACTTGAGTGTACTAAGACTGACCGTCTAGGGCCGAACACCCGATTACACTGGTACCGTCGCAGCTCATGGCTGTACTTCACCAGGTTCGTACATTGCGTTGTGACTTAAGCTTGGCTTAAGGGGGTAGTGTCGCGAAAGCAGTCGATTTTGCGCGACTATAAAACTTTTTTAGTGAAAGATAGGTCATTGTTATTTATATATTCTAAAAATATGTTTCAAGGAAAATATTTTTGCCAAGTTTCAGCAAAATTGATGCAGCATACAGTTAGCAGTGAAGCCGCAAAGTCGGAAAAATGACGTTTTAAAAACCTATTCACATTTGATATTTTCGTCACAATTATAAAACTTTTTGTTTAGATTGTTTACACAGGCTAAAAGGATATATGTTGTAGTTTATGCACACAAAATTTAGTGCAAATAGTTTCAGTGGTTGCGGAGTAATACCTGTTTGAACTGTGAAATTGTGCGTAAACTGTGAAGTATTCACAGCAATAATGATAAATTGTGAAAAATTTAGACACTTATTTAAATATCAAAAGAAAAACGAACCTTCATTTTTTATTTTTCTTATTGGTTGGAAAAAAGTGTGCGTCAAAACATTACATGTACTTCACAAGCTGGCCAATCTGATATCTGCCTCGATTTTTTGAACTTTTATGTCTCTATTGTGTGATGTCTGGCTCACAAATGGTGATTGGTTCAAAATATTGGTAGATATTGGTAGTGTGGTGTCTGGCAGTATTTATTTGATACCATATGGCACTTCACTAGTTTCTCAGCGAACGTACAATTTCAAAGCAAAAAGCTCTCGTTTTGCAACCTATGAGCAAAACTGCTTTGGCGACACTACCACCTTAACTTAGCACAGAATGATACACAAGAACACAACTTACAGTTTGGTTTATTTAACGCACAAGTTGGCAACAGAGTAGATTAGGCTCAACGTTGGTTCAAATCTCTAGCAGGGGCTGGTTTGGTAAAAAGGGGAAGGGGAAGTGGACTGGAAGAGCAAGCTGTAGCAGTGAGCCGAGAGCTGAGGAGAACTAACTGATTTGCAACTGTGCGCGGTTTATATAACCGCTTTTGCGTTCTCATTGAGCTTGATTGGCTTAATCATTTTAGCCAATCAGCAATCAGAACTTGAGTCGTTTGGCCAATCACAATTAGCCACTTTTTATGCGGCTCCAAGAATCTTTAGTTTTTATGTCGTTCTAACTTTGTTTCTCATGCTGGTGGTTTTGGAAGTTTGCGAGAAGCTAGTTTTTTATGGAATTTTACATCCAAAATTAGCCCTTTTTAATAATTTCTCACCAATTTTCTCATGTTGCTTATACATAATTTCTGCGTGATCAAGCACGCGCTAGGACGTCGACGGTATCGTACGGTAGTCACTGTAGTTGTAGGCGGGGCATTCTAGTAGAGTAGTCAGTCATACTGTAGGTCAAGTGGGTTCGTTGTCTAAATCTACCGTACTTGTTTTTGACTTAGATAAAATTTGTGATTGTCTCGACTTAAGAAATTTTTAGACTTATTTGCATAAAAGTTTTCGGGGTTTATTAGGCGGAAGGGGTACTGTTACAATACTTATTAGTAATTGCTTTGTGAAAAGAGTTAATTTTATAGTGTTAAGGAAGAATATGAATGATTAATTTAGAAAATTATATTGAAATAAAATATTAATTATATATATATATATATATATATATATATATATATATATATATATATATATATATATATATATATATATATATATATATATATATATATATATATATATATATATATATATATATATATATATATATATATTAAATTAAATTATTAAATTAAATTATTATATTTAATTTAATATATATATATATATATTAAATATTGAAAAACAAATGCAAGAAAAAATATTTAAAATATATATAAAAAATTTAAAATAATTTATGAAAAAAAATACATGAAAAAAAAGTAAAATACATTATGAAAAATGAATGCATGAAAAAAATTTAAAAAAATAAAACCTCAAAAAAATAAAAAAAATAAAAAGCAAATAGAATAAAAAAAATAAAATAAACACACACACACACACACAGTACCACGTCGTGCTAGCCAAGAGTTTAATTGAGGCTTGATTAAACTCGGTACCTGATGAGTCCCTTAGGCAAGGACGAAACGTGGTGCACACAGTAAATGTATTTTAGTGTAGGCATTAAGCCAAGCAACATTTAACCTATATAAAGGGAAAATTTTCGCTGATACCTTCAGGCGGTATGATGCAGTCGTTGCGAGCACACGCGTTTAAATTCTTCTCTGAGTTACATGTAGAACCAGTATTACCCTATTTGGTTGAGTGGAAAGTACTACGACCGTACAAAGCTCAGGTGATACGTGCTAAACAACCTTTTGCCGCTAACCAGACATTGGTTAGGTTTATTCTGAACGGAGAACTATTTTATTTTGAAGCATTTAAAAAGGCCTTGCAATTAACGGAACAATTAGATCTACTAAATGTATTGGGACAAGCACCTGACATGTTCTACACATGGAGTATCGATTCAGTGTCTGAAAAATTTAATACTATTGCTGAGGTCATTGCCGATTTGAAGAAAAATGTGAACCAGCCTTGTCTACATAGGGACATTACTATTTCTAATTTGCTTGATTGCACAGTTTGTCATAAATGGAAATTTCAAGAATATGTATTAACTTATTGCTAATTTGTTCATTTTAGATACAATGAATCAGCTAATAGAAAACTCGAGTCTATTTTGCTATGAACTAAAACTACATCCAACACTCTTGGTGTCTTGTGGTATTGACGTAGCCCTAGCGTTGAAAGTACCCTTCGAAGCGAACTTTGACCTAATACGCATCATCATCAGACGTGGACCTGAAGCCCTAAATACATTGAAAACTGCGCTCAAGAGTACTGGTCAAACTGAACTTTACCAACTATTGACCAACGATACGCGGACGTGCTATACGTGGAACATACTTGAAACGACCCAATCAACGGAGACTTTTGTGACATTTAAAGAAGCTCTAACCTGTCTGAAATCCGTCATTGATTCCAATACTGTTTGTAATCACAGACACATTCTAATTTTAAAATTTTCCGGGAGCCACATATTAAGAGAGTGGAATTTAACAGAGTGTCTATTTAAAAACTAAAGATGCTGACCACACAGAGTCTAGTCAGTATATACCATTAACACTTTTGTTCGACCTATCAGTGAAGGTGTTGATGCCTTTGACAAACTAGTGGAGGCTACTCTGATCATTCTTACGCTAGCCACTACTATTTTTATAACGAGTCAAAGCGTGGGTACCTCCATCGCATGTCAGGTATCTGTGGAGCACGCTCAGGCCGCGGAAGTGAAATATATTGAAAATGAGTGCTACTTTAACGCGAAACCTATTACCAGACTTTACAAATTACAATGAAAACAAGGATTTTGTTTACATTTACCCCTACTTGGGGTGGATACTACTACTACAGTTTGGTTCAATTCTGATCGGACAAGCTATCTGGAGACACTACCGAAGAAACTTACGAAACTATTGTAACAGATATTTGGTGCTTAGATTCTGTATTTGTCGAGCTATTATAATGTTTGCCATTGTAACTAATATGGTGCTTATTAGTTATGCTCTAGAACCTATTATAATGAGAAAACAGTATAATTCGTCCGTATTCGCTACAAAAATTACTTGCACTACAAAATACTATTCTATTGGTAATGTAAATACACGAAGCATACCGTGTTTGCTACCACTTAATCATTATTTTTTGAAATTTTATGCCCTAATGTTTATGTGGCTTGCTATGCTTGTTCTCTGTTGTATAGTATGTACCGCAATGATTGTAAAATCTATAAAACTGAATAATGTTAACCTAGCTAAATACTTTATGTATGAATTGCCTATTGTTAGTACTTGTTGAATAAATAAACTATATGACCTATGTATGACATATGAATGCAATGTACATGTATTCTTGAATAAAAATTTTTTTATGTAAACCGTGTTAAATGATGAAACAAAAAGTTAATGAATAAGTTGTGAATAACCTGAAAATAAAAAACTAAACATAAATGATGACAGATATGAGTTAGGGAATAACCTGAAAATGAAAAACTAAAAATATACACACGCACACACATTATTTGAAATAAAACCAATGGGTGCGTCCACATGCAGGGCTAGGGCACAAGAATGCTTAGTAGATAAAATTGCCAGCAAGTCAATAGAAATTCTAGCCACCCTAGTAATTGAAGGGGGTTGTACTAAACCTGCCATATCTGGCCTTAGCGTAGGAGTTGAGCTTAGCTGAGTATATCATCTTGTAGTCCACATATATAATTATCTACAAGATGACGTATCGATGACCTAAATCCACCCAGTAACGGCTGAGAAATCTTCCATGCCCGTAAAATGCGCGGTGTCATCATAGGCACACAAGTCACTGAAAATTGAGGGGCTTGTACTAAACCTGCCATATCTGGCCTTAGCGTAGGAATTTAGCTTAGCTTTTTATATCAACTTCTAGTCCACATAATTGTCTACAAGATTACGTATTGATCGTCTTGATCGAACCTATAACCACCAAAAAATCGTCCATGCCCGTAAAATGTGCGGTGTCAACATAGGAAAAACTACCGTAAGACAACTAACTAGCCAGGCAGCTGTTACACACACACTCAAGCATTCAGTTGACTTGCATTACATATTTTAGTTAATTCAAAATTTCAATACATTACGTAATGAAAATTGACCAGGTTTTTTTTAAAATATAATTAAGATTTAATTATATAAAATTAACAAGTAAAAAAATTTTTGGTGAAATATAAATATAATTTTAACTAAAAAAAATTATTTTATTGGAAAAAAGTTTTTTGATAAAAGTTATCTAAATAACCTTATTTGGAAAAATTATCTAAGTAAACTTATTTGGAAAAATACGTCAGCTGTCATGCCAGCCAGCCAGCTAGCCCAGCCAACCACACGCTAGGCTCCTATACCCTACCCAATTACACGCTAAAGATAGGCTCCTGTACCCTACCCATTACACGCTAAAGATCGGCTCCTGTACCCTACCCAAAGAGTCCTGAGATCCCCTCAGTAAAGATAGAACGCAGTAAAATAGACAAATGCCATGAATGTCTGACCAAAAGCTGCTGGATCCTGAGACAAAAACTCGCCTTTTCATTACAAATAGAATTAATTTCGACCATCAAGAGTACAGCGAGTAGCTGCTAGAATCACAATCATCTATTTTGCATCAAGATTCAGCATTTTCTAGTCAGACTTTAGTAATTTGCATACCCAAAGAATATCCAAGATGATTTCGAACGAAATAAAGTTCTTGAGCACGGTACCATGTGCTAAGCGTTTAATTAATTTGTAATAAATTACTTATTCTAAGCAAAGTGAGACTTGCGACTGTACCCTTGTTGCATTGTCGGATAATAAGGTCTCGAAACATTACCTAATTTAAACAGAAACCAGTTTTACACTCAACTAGCTAGCTAGTAGCTGTGAAAGAATGAATCCACCCTAAACCACTCAAGGTGTGTTCAAAGTACATGATTCCGTTAATTTTAACTTAGCTATGGGCTAAAGCCACCGTCCATAGGTCACAATATGTCAGCAAAAAATAAGATAATCTATAAAATTCCTTTAGAAACAAACAAGCTGCTGCAATAGATTTTTATTCAAAAAAATTTAACAAAAACAAACAATGTTTCAAACTCATTAATTAACAATTATAAAAACAAGACAAAATACTCGTACGTTGAAAACAGCATAGATTGAAGTTTCATCAAGAAAAATAAGAGATAAACAGAGTTAACTTTATTATTATCCATTCCATTTGTAGACCAGTTTATCGTTATTTCTCATTTCTACAGTATTAGTTCAGGCTAAGATTCACGCGAGGTCTTCTCTCACTTTGTTTTGTTAACCATCCTGTCAAAGTATGTCAAAAATAGTTCTTTGAAAGTACAGCTACTTTTTAACCAAACCGGTTTTAGTGGACATAAAAAACGGAATTAAACTGAAGACCAAAGCAAGCAATATTTACTTAAGTTTTTTCAGTATAACAATGTTAGGCTTATGCTATAGTGATAATCGAACAGTCATTATAACGACATTTTCCGCAGGCCTTTTCATGACTTGGTATTAACTGGATTAGACTAACAAGATTAACTCCATAATTCAACACAGAATTAAGTTAAATTAAAAACATTCTGCAAATAAATGCAGATTCCAAGGCTTAGTCATTTTGTCAAGTTTCATGAACCTACGTCACAATTTTACGTCAAGTTACCAAAGTTAATCTAGTTAATCTAATCACGTTAATAAGCCAAAAATTCTCTACATAATAACCACACTGCCTCAGATCGCTTGGATTCAACTACTGGCTTTGTCTACATAAGAGACCGGTAATTAAGACGCTCTGAATAAAGTTTGTTTATACAAGCTTCAGTGACATTAAAACAAATTTCGATAGTTTTAAAGGAAAATACACTGAGACTAGTTTTAAAGGAAAATACACTGAGACTGAATAATAAGCCAAAAGAATTTTGAGCCTAGAATACAACTAAAAAATACTACTATTTTGCAATTTTTGACTATCACATTGTACAATGAACTATATAACAAAGTCATTTACATAAATTCACTACCAGTCGCTTGTGACTGAGATAAAATTTTAGCTGAACTTTTGGCATCTAAAAACAATTCGCTGCTATCGGCAATGTCTTGTTCTGAGATCAATTCCCGACCAGCGACTCGGGCCATTAGCTTGGCGGGGGAAAGTAGTTGGACGGCGTACCTGAAACAAAAAATATAAAAAAACAAAAACCATTATGAAGAGAAAATATAATAGAAAATAATATATAAAGCAATGGCACTCAACACTTCAGCCAGGATTGATGTGCCATTCCACCTAAAGCCCGGTTCATATGTTTCCATAAGGACGCAGGGACAGGGACAAGGACAATTAATGTTTGTCTGCAGCTATTGTAAAGAACTGGGAGAATCGTTTCGGCTAATAGTTTACATAGCTCTCGTACTGCCTCAGGCAAAGAATATTAAACAGAAATAAAATTGAAAAAAATATTATTAAATTATAAAATAAAACAGTTTACCACAGCTTAAATCTGTTAGTTTCCTCGAGATAGAATGATAGTGACAAGAACATAAACAAAGATACCATGAAGAATGATTTCGACTATAGAATAGCCAGGACCTTTATACTTTTACCCGTTATATTATACGTTTACCATACTTCAACCATTCCCAAGAATTCCGACTAACAACTAGTCAGGTGGCTACAACGGGTTGCCAACAGTGGGTAGAGGACCCTCTATTCTAAGCAAAGGACCCTCTATTCTAGGTAGATGACCCTCTGTTCGTGCTCAGGAGCTCAAATTAACCCCAGAAACATCAAAATCTCAATTTCGAAAATTTGACCCCTTTGGTCCCCTGGGGCATGGTACCCTAGGGGGGGGCATGAAAGGGTCCCGAGGGGTCCTAGACGAAAATGGACCTCGGATTCGTGTTCCGGGGCCCAAATTACCCCTAGGGACGTCAAAATCCCAATTTCGAAAATTTGACCCATGGGGACCCCCTGGGCAGGGTGCCCTAGGGGGGTCACGGAAGGTTCCAGAGGGGTCCTAGACAAAAATGGACCTCGGATTCGTGTTCCGGGGCCCAAATTACCCCTAGGGACGTCAAAATCCCAATTTCGAAAATTTGACCCCTGGGGACCCCTGGGCAGGGTGCCCTACGGGGGTCATGGAAGGGTCCAGAGGGGTCCTAGGCGAAAATGGACCTCGGATTCGTGTTCCGGGGCCCAAATTACCCCTAGGGACGTCAAAATCCCAATTTCGAAAATTTGACCCCTGGGGACCCCCTGGGCAGGGTGCCCTAGGGGGGTCATGGAAGGGTCCAGAGGGGTCCTAGGCGAAAATGGACCTCGGATTCGTGTTCCGGGGCCCAAATTACCCCTAGGGACGTCAAAATCCCAATTTCGAAAATTTGACCCCTGGGGACCCCCTGGGCAGGGTGCCCTAGGGGGGTCATGGAAGGGTCCAGAGGGGTCCTAGACGAAAATGGACCTCGGATTCGTGTTCCGGGGCCCAATTACCCCTGGGGACGTCAAAATCCCAATTTCGAAAATTTGACCCCTGGGGACCTTCTGAGCAGGGTGCCCTAGGGAGGTCATGGAAGGTTCCAGAGGGGTCCTAGACAAAAATGGACCTCGGATTCGTGTTCCGGGGCCCAAATTACCCCTAGGGACGTCAAAATCCCAATTTCGAAAATTTGACCCCTGGGGACCCCCTGGGCAGGGTGCCCTAGGGGGGTCATGGAAGGGTCCAGAGGGGTCCTAGACGAAAATGGACCTCGGATTCGTGTTCCGGGGCCCAAATTACCCCTAGGGACGTCAAAATCCCAATTTCGAAAATTTGACCCCTGGGGACCCCCTGGGCAGGGTGCCCTAGGGGGGTCATGGAAGGGTCCAGAGGGGTCCTAGACGAAAATGGACCTCGGATTCGTATTCCGGGGTCCAAATTACCCCTGGAGACGTCAAAATCCAAATTTCGAAAATTCGACCCCTAAAACCCACTTTTTACACCCCCTAATGGCTGAAACATAACCCCAACAGGTTTCGTCCATACACACTAGATCCAGTTTTCAAGGTCACGTGACCCGGGCCCCCGAGAGGCCACGAGTCCATCAAGTTGGGGGGTGCAAGTACTCAAGGGGGGGACCCTTCCAGCAAAGTTTGGTTCATATCCATAAAGGATTTCACACGAAAAAAGTGGCAACATAAGAAGCCAAAGGATTAATTAATAATTAATATATATACACTATCCTATTAATAATGATAATGGAAACTTCAACTAACTCAGTACTGACTTGGCTACATTAATGTATGCTACTGTGACGTTTAGCTTCGGTCACGTAATCAATGCTCGATTAGTTGAGTTATATGCAGCGTAAAATGGAGTTATTTTGTAGCTATGTAGAACACTACTATCCTAATTTTAATGATAATGAAAACAACAATATTGTTTTCGCATTTATAAAACCTTAGCAGTTACCTCGACCGAAACTTTCAACCTTTGATTTGGTTTTAGTTACCTAAACTTTGAGTTATAGTCTACGTAAAAAGGTGTTATTTTAGCTTACCATTACTCCGCGCCTCCGCGATTGATCTGCTAATCCAGCAGTAACTTTAGAACTTCCTTGCTTTCTTCTGCTCATCATGTCATTGTAGAATGAGATTACAAAACCCACTTTGCAAAGCTACATGCATAAACCAATACGAAATTAAAAAAACTGGACTCTTCTCTTTTTAAGTTTTTTTTTAATTTGCATGCATGTGTAAATCTAAAACCTTTGTTCAACTAGCAAAGTCGAATGAAAGAACTTGTCGATTAAAAGTCGATTAAAAACATTCTAATCCTAGTAATTTAGTAAACGACAAGATAAACAGCGAAAAGTATTTGCACTTTTGCAAATGGCAATGCTAGAAATTAACATATTGTTTCTTAAAATTATGAGGATCAAATATTAGACTCATTACATGTCTTCATGGTCATTATAGGTCTTAATATCATAAATAGTATAAAGTAGGAACAAACGGCCTAGCTCAGCGCTCAGCAGATACCAAGTTTCATCTAAGCTACAATCTTCCTACAAATATATACCTGATTTATTATAAAGCACGTCAATTTAAGGTTATAGTTGCGTTTTATAGGTTTTTGTTATTTTTATGTAAACTTTACGCCCACAGAACTCAAGTTACTAATGATACTTGAGCACGAATTTTTGGCACTTTAATTAGCATAAAGGTCAAAATCTCCAGGAATGTCTCTCATTTTTTCAAAATTTCAACTGATTTTTTTATAGGATTTTAAATGCTGAAAAATACGCTTAATCGGTTGTCTTTTATCCTCTCAGTAAATTGACATCAAAATCAGTAAATTGACTGGGCATAATCGTAATCGACGGTTCATAGCTGTGAGCCTGTGACGCAGACTATTTGTAAAAAAACTTGAATTTTGAAAAAAGCCTTTTTAAATACTTTTCTTAAAAAAGAAGACCGATGGTTGACTTTCAATACATGGCAGACTTTTAGCCAAAAAATAGTTCTACTTTATGCGAAAGACCACTTGCAAATTGATGCTGTAAACGCTGAGCTATAACCTGCCCGAAAAACGCCTAAAAACGCAGTTACCCGGTTATGAAGCAGAGGTGCTAATCATGGTCAGTGGACACCAGGACCAGATTTCACAATTCACTTCAGCTTCTATGCAGGTGCTGAGTCCATATTTCGCATTCCTTTTTGCATTCCTATAGCAGAACGAGCATCAGCTGGCAATTGCCAAACTTTGCAAATACTTGTTCAACAGTAAATGACGCTTCCTTAGGGTTCTGGTCGAACTAGTCTAAACTAGACCCACTAGACTTGTAATAATAATATTAATAATAATAACAGACATTTCAGATACAAAAGGGTTGCCTTTGCTTCGCAACTGGTCGGCAACCCAACAACCAACCTCAGTGACGTCTTTTCACCAACATCCGTGATTTTCAGCACAGCTTTGTCGTCTAGTTTAAGGCCCTCAGCCTGTGCTCTGATTTTAATGATCTAAATAAAGGAAAAGAAAAACTTCAGTCTTCTCATGTGAATTAATCTATCAAATCAGCAAATAAAGTCAATGTCAGACTAATTAATGTGCTATAAGTGTTTTAAAATGAGCATACTAACATAATATTCTTGAGAACTGCACTACTAGTCAAACCACAGTACTTGTGTGATTTCATCTGGACTGTAGGGAGTTGTCTTGATAATCAATAATCGATCCAGTAAATCGTGTGGAATTCCATGAGGAGATTTCATGTCTTCTGTGCCTCTAAATAAGTCAATTAGTTTTTTACGGTCGCCATTCGTTGATAAACTCAACCAATGTTCAAAAAGCTCAAAAATAAATAAACTGATCGGGTCAAAACCTTTTTACTAAAGTCTGACCAAAAAATTGCTGGACCCTGAGACAAAATGAAACACACAATTTCATTTATACGAAAAGAACGAATTGCAAGCATCAAGAATACAGTGAGTTGTTGCGAACATCAGGCAATCTATTTACTCTCAAGGATTCAGCAATCTTTGGTCAGCCTTTAGTTCTCGGCTTGATTATAATATTTAGTGAAAAAAAACTAAAATTTTAAACAATGCATAGATTTACAAATAATTTTAACCAGCCAGATTGGCGGGTGTCAGATTGCTTTGCAAGCCTGCGTCTGTCATTAACATTATTTCTCATCCTAACGATGAACCCAAAAATGTCAATTAAACCAGTAGTCTTTGGTCTACGAAGTACCCGGTATCCAACACCTAGTTTATCACAATTATTGCAGCCGTACGTCGTCAGCGAACAAAATAAGAAAATCGCGCTAATACCAGCTTTAACTGATCCTCTTTTCGGTTCATTTTTGCACTCACTGAAAAAAACCAACCGATACAATGAACGCATAGCGTTATAGAGAGATTCATATTATATATTAAATAATATTAATCTGTCTGTAGTTGATTTATGAACTAGCTATATACAATCTAAGTTCAAGTTCAGCACCTGACAGTGCACAGTCCGCGATTGCTGGCAAACACGACAATGGGCGAAATAGTGGACTCTAGGGCGCGATGGAGGTAGGTGAAGCACTCGATGTCCAGCATGTGCACCTCGTCGATGAACAGCACGCCGGGCACCAACTCCGCTATGCCCTGCTCGATGTACTCGTTCACCACTTTATTGATCTCCTTACGCAGTTTGTCTGAAACAGATAATTGAGCTCTCTGGAGTCTAGACTGGGCTAGTTCAGTCTAGTCTACACTAACTTTGCCATGACTAAACGAATAACCCAAATAAAAAGTTGTAATAAAGAAACGAAGAAGGTAAGCAACTCTGCAGTAATTATGTCGTCGATTCAGCACAAAAAATTAAAAAATTGACGCAAGGGCAAGACCTACTATAAGTCAAAACTTGGACTCTGAATGGCATAAAACATACTGTTGAGGTCATTTTTTAGAGTCACTTATAACCGAAAAACTGTGATAAAACAGATCCTTTCTCACCCGTTATTTCAGTTTTCTTAGGCTTGACTAGCTGACTCATTAGGGACATCACATCTTGGCCTCCCTGAAAGTACAAACCACTTGGTAAGCTTTCTGTGTTCGCTTTTGGTCCGCCTAATGGACATGTCACCAGTTTTGCTGGTCAGACAGACCCCCTCCCACATAAAAACGAGTCTAGTTTATTAATAGAACAACGCCAAATGAAGTTTTAGTGACCCTCGGCCCCCTTTAACTATTTTGATTAGCAATTACGATAAATAAATTAGTTAGAAAGATCCATAATAATGGTCTAAAACAACTCTAAGGGCCTATACCTTTACCGAATTAAAGGGTTAATTATAATAGGACTAATCAGTTTAAAAATTACGCTTAAAAATGCCATTCCAAAACCTCCGGATTGAATGGACTTAACTTCTGGCGCGCTGCTTTTTAATCGGACTAAATGGACTTAACTATACACGCTAATGTTAAGCGTGCATGTTAAGTCCGTTTAGTCCAGTGGTAGTTTTGGAATGGGGTCAGACTAAAATGAAGCCGCTGACTTATTTTAACTCGTTTAGTCCGTTCAGTCCGATTTGTCATTCCAAAACTTCGGACTAAAATAAGTCCAGTCCGTTTAATGAGGTAAAGGAATAGGCCGTAAGAATGCCTTTATGCATTCCACCGGAGTCTACCTACAAATTATTACACAAAAAGACTGAACTGAAATCATCACTAATAAAATCCCATTAATAAAATAAAAAAACTCCAAATCAAATCCATTAAACTATTACATGTGGCCGTGCATTGGCGACGTCTAGATCGTGCAATGTCACATCCTGGACCACTTCCTTCTTCTTATGGACGTCGCCTTTGGGCAGGGGAACGTATTCGTCAGCTTCCAAGTCGAACTCAGTCGCATACGCGTCACAACGGCCTACACGCTAAACATACAAGTCTTTGGTTCGTAACCATAGCAACGCTATTATTGCCTGTTTGACTACTAGCCCGTGGTCACCGCTGTGGAAAGGCTCCAGCAAATGTGTAATAGCACAACGATTTCGGGATTTCTTTTACTTTTATTAAGACACCAAACCCTTCTACTAATTTTTCACTTCCCTCTTTCATGACTGACGCAATTTTTAACATTTTTTTCTTGCACAAAAGTAGCTAGTTAAACAACTTTTGCCCAAAATTTAGGTGAAAATCGATTGCCCATTGTCTAAGTGCCGAGATCAAAAATAATAGTTTAAAAAATAATGCAAAAACACACTCACTAAAATGATTAGGCATTCTTAAACAAAGCAGTGACTGACCCTGACAGCTCCGCTGTTAGCTTCGATATAGATTACATCCCCAACGTCAATTTTTTCCTTCATAATTGTCTCATGAATAGTTGGATCTAGTTTCAGCTGTTTGCTGCCCTTGGCTGACTTCAGGCCCACCACCACGTGACTGATGGTTTTGCCATAACCTGCAATGACACAAATTACGACTAAATGAAAAAAACTCGAGACTTCGTTCATATTCTCACTTCTTATTCTCACAATTACTTAGTTGTATAAACGTACTAGTGTACCTTAATAATTCGTTACTAGTGTAACTTAATAATTATTAGTAGTCCACTTCTATTTCCAAATACCAGACATGTCTAAAAATTTTATGAATTACACTAAACGTTTGTATTACAAATAACTTTTTCACAAATCAAAAGAGGCTTTAAGTTGTTTTTTTCTAGCCATAGCTATTTAGAAGAAAAGTAATTTATTCCCGAAAAACACTAGTCACCAGCATTTAGAAGTCGAATCGCTTTATCAGACAGGACAACATTCCCAAACTGTCAGCCAAAAGCAATAATTTGTTTCAAAACAAAATCATAGTCAGTAAAGAGGAAACACTGACCACCAAGTGGATTTTCTGTTTCCAATGGTGTTAGCTCCGTAACTTCGCCCTCATACACTTCTTTGATCTCTTTTACCCTTAGCCCTGCAAATAATTAATCACAAGGCAATATTAAAAATAATCGGTGTACAACTTTTGTGACAGACTAACAAAAAAGTGGCATCTTGTCTATAAATAAGAGGAGTACAGTGTTAATCTACAATGGGCTGCAAACGTCATGTCAAACAAGCAGCCTTGAGCAAAAATCAGATCGTCTTGTGGGAAGAATAGCTACTTTAGGAAAATAACGGTTCCTTATTATATGGCAAACATTCGACCAAGTCATCGACTCTGCAACTGACTGAAGCATTGAACTTCTAGCCTACCAATGCTAGTCAACTTTACACAGCAGCCACATTGACACACACTAAAGTAAAGCAATTAGATACTTATTACTAAACGTTATGACATCTACCTATTGCTCTTCTGAAATTTTCCATTAGAACTTCTGTTTTCTTGATTTCAGCTGAATAAACTTCTGAGCCGACCATTGGGCAAAAAGGCACCATGTTGCCAAGCTCATGAGAGATTGCCAATGCAATAGCCGTCTGAAAAATAGATGAATGACTGTACTATGTTCGTATATACGACGAATGAAATATATGTTTTAAAAAATAGCTTGTCTGACTGGATGAGTTCAAAAATTCATGAGAATGGCTCACCTATAAACCGTGTCTCATCGTTACTTTAGCGTACCCCAATATTTTGATAGGCGCTCCCTAACGCCTCCCCTTTGCTATCCCACCGCAGCCCCACATAGCCTTTTGCTTACACATGACTGGATTAAAAAGGGCAGTGTAATAGCATTATGTGTATGTAAAAAACTAATATAGAACAAAAGTCGTGAAAGTTGTTTGTTGAAAATAAAAAAACCAATTCGCATCGCAACAATACACAAAGGTGCTTACTTTGCCAGTTCCCGGGGGTCCGGCTAGCAACACAGCCCGCCCAGCCATTCTTCTGTGACGCACCAAGTCCACAACAATTCCGGCCGCCTAAAAAAATGAAAAACGGTTATAATGCGTAAAACTAATGACACACATGGGGCCTGTTATAAAACTCTTTAAGCGGATTAGATGTAAATTCAACACTGGCTTAGGTAGACAACGTAGTGAAACTGGGTCAAAATAAAGGTTAATCTTCGTAAATATAAAACAGCCACACTTTCACGTTACTTCACTATCACTTCATGTGCTAGTGCAATGTCATCTCACGTTACTTCACTTCATGTGCTAGTGCTATGTCCTCAGAATCTAATAAATAAATACATATAAACAGAATTGGCTTAATTCAACTGTAGAAAAGAATGAATGCCCATAACAACTTAAGTGTA
Organism: Trissonchulus sp. WLG1_4; assembly: GCA_030248245.1. Taxonomy (NCBI): domain Eukaryota; kingdom Metazoa; phylum Nematoda; class Enoplea; order Enoplida; family Ironidae; genus Trissonchulus; species Trissonchulus sp. WLG1_4. Next base: position 21,457 of record JASANF010018172.1, read on the forward strand.
CAAAATCCCGACAGTCATCTCAATATTTCGTTAAAACACTGAGCATCAGTGGCCCGCCACCCACCTATATTTCTCAAGTAATGCTTCGAATTCTCAGAAAGCTTCGACGAGTATAATTATATAACCATGGGTTAAAACATCAAAAAAACCTGCAAAATTATACCTCTCTTGCATCAGTCTGGCCCACGAAACCGGACGACGCTGGTTTGGCATTCCCATTGTCGTCCAAACCCAAAGCTTTCACGTGACTGTGCGCGGCAATCCGCTGAGTTCTCGTACTTTTTGTTTGTTCTATTTTCATTGTAGCAGTGAAATATATATAGATATGCAATCACAAGTCAAATACGAGTATGTAGTAAAGCTGAAACAGAAACATATTGTCATTGTTCATTTTGTTATATACATTCAATAAGTCTAAGCCATATATCTAATTTTAGTTGGAAAAAAATCAGAAAAGGGGGGCTTGTCACGGCAGGCCAACTCAAAAGGGCTTGTCTCGCTGACTCAAATCTGAGCGTCCCCCACACGAAAGTCAGTTGTCAAATATTTAAATTAAAACAAAACATTTTCTTGCAAATAAAAAAACTCTTAAAAAGATTAAAAAAGCTAAATTGTATATACAGGCACGTGGCCGGACGCCCCGACGATGCTCTATAGGTCAACTTAATGTTGACCTCAATTTATGAAAACACGTATATAAAATTATTTTAATAATAATATATTGTAAAACGAGTTCAAAAATTAAACTGTGTCCTTACGAAAAAACTTTCTGACAATTAGAATGCGCGTCAAAATTTCAAAACTGCTACGGACTGTTGAAGTAGGCTCTTGACTTACATAAGATTCACTAATTCAAAATTCTCAAAAATTCACGTTTTAAATTCACATGTTTAGAACAAATAGAAGAGTCAAGAAGAGATGTAAAAATATGCAAAAAGCAAACCGTATCTCCCACAAAAATGGATGAAACAACTTCAAAATACAGTAACTAAAAAAGTTGTAAAAAGTTCTAACTCAGGCAAGGACCACTTGACTTAAAAATACCATTTATCAACAATAGAAATTTCAGACAGCTTCTAGGTCAGTTCAGACGGACAATAACGCACACAAGAACACAAACTGGACAGCAGTATTTAAGTACAACGCATCTTCTCCACTCATCAGTCTACAGTTGCGTCTCTGTTCACCTCAGTTGTTCCCTGCAGCAGCCTGAGCCGGCCCCAAGTCCTACAGTTAGTTCAGCCAATCTGAACTATTCCAAAATGGCGATCCTTCACTCGGTGGTCGCGACTCTGGTGCTCATTTTGTCGGTCAGAGCGGCCGAAATCGACAATCGCCTGATAGGCGAGCCAATAGTGGACTGTCAGGACACTCAGGTCAGCCTGACCTTCAATACAGAGAAGCCGTTCTCGGGCCGAATTTACGTCAAGGGCTTGTCCGATGATAATCGCTGTTCCAGGAATTTCGCCACCAACTCTGATCAGTCGCAGTTCTCCATGTTGGTGGCGCAAGGCGACTGCGATATGAAACGGCAACGGGTTTTCGGCGCAGGTAAATCAGACATGATGAAAACCGTTTAAACTTTTTATATGTAGCCCCAGGTTTATATATATACTTGTACTACTAGTATTACCAGTGACTTCTAAAGCTCTCACACGAAAAAGTTTTTTTTTTACTGTACGTTAATTTCACATGTAACACTAAAATGATAAATTTAGTAAAGTTAAAAATTTAAGTGTAATTTTAGTTGCGTAATCCGACTGAATCTAGCTTTTTTTACGCCAAGTTACCATAGCAATGATCACAAAACAATCAAAAATAGAATTTTAGTGTGGCTGCATTTTATGTCTTTGTCCATGTCAGTGGTTGAAAATCCGTAAACCAGTGTATATACGGACACAAACACTTCCGGAAAAGTACGAACTAGGCTTTAAAAGAGAGTTGAAACTGAAAACATATGCATAAACTGAAATGAAATTTTTAACTGTAAACAAAGACCTATAAACTGACGACACAATTAATCATCAATTTAAATTGACTACAAAACAGTATTAAATCCCCACTCTATAACTACTAAATGTTCAATGAGAAAAATGCAGGAGCTATATATAGCCCGTTTGTGCACCAGCCAATTAAGATTGCTGTTACTCACTTACTACTAATCGAAAACTACATCCGTATCAACAAAAAACAGCTGAAACCAATGCCTTGTGATCAGGGTTTTTTTTAGGCCATAGCTAAGGCCACGGCCTAAATTTTTTTGGATTGGCCTAAATTTTTTCAGCGATTGAGGCCAGCTGGCGTAAAGTTTTTCAGCTGCGGATGCAGAAAAAATTTCCGATACGTCTCCAATTGACCAAATCTGGCCTAAAAATCAAAAATTTTCCCCAATTTTTTTACTGGGGGCTGCCGCCCCCAGGCCCCTGCGACTCTGTGGCGTATTATACCTTGTTGTTATCTTTCATCAAAGCCTATGCATGTATACACAAGTACGTTATGCTCCATTTACATGACTACTCGACTCACGAGTATATTATGCTACATTTCCTTGTGTAATAGACTGTCTAATGTGACGTTCCCATCTTTTATTTCAATTTTTGTCCGAATAAATTTCTGATATATATATACGTCTCCTGTTGACCAAATTTGGGCTAAAAATTGGAAAGGTATGCCACTGCATTGTATAGTTTCAAGTTTGTATGTCGCTGTTTTATGGTCGAAAAAATTTCATTTCTTGTGAATTTAGGGTCCGTAATATAAAAAATCTTCTGGATCGTCGCCAATCCGTCAGCAGTTGGTTTGACCTCCAAAAAATTACTCCAGTAACAAAATTAGATGCCGCTCTAGTAACAAAAATAGCATTATCTTTGAACGAATTCTGCTAATATGTGTCATTTTTTGTGTTAAAATTGCTGTTAAATGCATTTTAACACTTTTAAAATTTAAAAAGTCGATTTCCTCCAAAATTTGTTTTTGGCTACACCTCTGTAGAATATACTATGCTCATTTTTGTAAATAATTTTTGCAAAAATGCAAAAATGAGTTGGCCTAAGCCTTTTGTCAATTGGCCTAAAAAAATTTCGGACCTGAGGCCAAGTGGCCTAAACTTTTCAGACCAAAAAAACCCTGCTTGTGATCAATTCTTCACTTCTTGTGTTCATTTCAGGGGAACCCATCGAAGGGCTAGTGTTCTCATTGGTGATCGTGGTCAGTTTCCACGGGACCTTCGTGACCAAAGCTGATCGGGCCTATCGCTGCATGTGCTTTTTCCGCAACATCAAACGGGTGACCAACTTCATCGACATGAGCATGATCGGCACCACAGAGCTGCTGGACACCGTTACGCCCCCGCGCTGCACCTACACTGTCAGAACTGGCTCGCCCACCGGAGAAGTTGTCAGGTACGTAACCTGGGCATTGTGGCCGAGTAATTGTACCTGTGACGTTTGGTTTCTAATCTGAACGTTGGAGGGTCGAATCCTAGCTACTCGGTTATACAAATAATCTCCTTGAGCAAGCGACTAGGGCCACTTTGCTCCAGCCAACGCAATGGGTACAGGGTTCCACAATTATATAAGAACAAGAAAGTAACAGACTAACAGGTGTGCAGGGAATTATGCCTCCACAGATGTAGTCATGCGTGAAGTGGCACAGAAAGGGGTCCCTAAGCACTTAAAACGCATGACCTGACATTAACATTCGCAGTACATAGTTTTAGTTTCAAAAGCTCACTGAAGTTGAAAGCATTTACCGAGATCGACATTCGATAAAAACTTCGGTTAAGTATTCCACGCAGCTTGCTAAACAATACAATGAATCTAAAGCTGGCGTGACGTCCAATATGTAAACAAGGTTTCAGGCGAATGCGGGCGGCACAGACTGCTACAGAAATCTTATTCGTTTCTTAAAAATTGTTTCAGATATGCCAAGATCGGTGACAAAATTTTCCACGTTTGGAAATGCGACGATCCCTCAAGCGGGTTTCTGGTTCATTCCTGCTGGGTGAACGACGGGAGAGGCAACCGATTTGATCTCCTGGACATCGACGGCTGTGCAATCGATCCAATCATCCAGCCGGACGTGACCTACAGCGAGGATTTCAGCATGGCCATGGTCGAAACGCACGGCTACAAATTCTCGGATACCTCCGTTCTGGACTACATGTGCGTGATAGAGCTGTGTAAGATCGAACAGGGCGAGTGCAATGGTCTAGTTCCGCCGTCCTGCGGTAAGGGCAAGAAAAAGCGTCGATCCGTGGACACGGTCATGGTGAAAGCCCGCGAGCCCTTGCTCAACCAGGATCTGGGGAATTCCAACGAAATGGATCTCAGCACGGGAATGCAGATGTTGGATACGATAGACGACGAGACCGGGCTGACCGGACCGCCTGCTGAGCTGCTCAGAAGCCTCAATGACCGGGCCGGCAGCTACAGAAATGTACATATCTATCGCGACGAGGGATCTGAGCAAGATCTCTGCATGAGTTCGCACACGTTCGGCATCATTCTAGCGCTCACCCTGGTCCTATTTCTAACAGCTTGCATCACAACAGCATTCCTCTGCTTCAAGGGCAAAAGGGCATTTTAGCCTGACTGAAATGTGAACACCCCTTTTTTCTCACCCTAGCCCTCAATGACACTTTTGACAAAAATGAATTATGTAAATATATACTAGCTCATTTAATTGCCCATTTGTGTCGACATTCAACCAGTTTTATAATTTTCTGCGGAATGCTAGTCTTTTACATGACCGTCAAAAATTGCATACTCACGAAAATTAGATCAACATTTTCAAAATTCTTATCACTTGAATGCTGACACAAATAATACGACTGGTTTTCAGTCAAATCATCTGTAAGCTATAACCAAAACGTACGCATAGAAATAGCTCTATAGATGACAATCTGGTAATAGTTGCATATAGAAGTGAAAGACAAAGAAACAGGAAAAACCTACTGCAGCAGTGGCACATTTTATTTTTCAGGGAAAAATACATATTGCGTACACAAATAATATATACTAGCTCCCTTTATCCACAGAAAAATTGCTAAAAATGTGTGTAGTCCATTTGAAATGCCTGTGTCTCCTTTTATAGCAACTATACAAGACACAACTGTTTGCGGTAGGACACTTGTCATAAAGACCATGCTTATCGGGATCGCAATTCAGACATTGGAACGGTCTAAATAAGCTAAGGCTATTTTGACGAGAACCCTAAATGTCAAATCATGACTCACACTTTTTGTCTTAATTATAATATATATATGTCGCAAAACGCATGGAATTATGTAAAGAAATTTTTCAGTATATATTAGACACCTGAATGTACCCTAGTTCAAGCAGTATGAGAGTTACCTGGTATGGGCAACCTACGAAAATCTAGGTTTTTTAATAGCTCTTTTATTTATTTTTGGCTTGAAACTACGGGTATATACAGCTTTGTTTGGGGTATATACAAATTTTGTGAAACTTCTTTGCAAATTCAACTATTTTGTATTCATTCTAAAATCAAAAGGGCAGCAGGACTTCCAAGTCATTATTAAATTATTTTGGTTTCGGAACCTGAAAAAATTAGGCGTGTTAGGCTGTTTTTAATGCTGAACCTGTTGATGTATAATGAATACTTCGTTAATATGCATTCATTCGCTATGACATTGTTAATGCATATAACAACACATGGAACTGTTAATTGATGTTTCTGTTGTAACTGTTGAAAAAACGGAATTATATACTGTAATAAAAAGCCACATCGATAAACACCGACTTTGTAATATAAACATTTTTTCAAAATAAAAATTTCGTCAAATTGCAAAGTTTTATACTGGAACTGCTCAGCCACTTTTTGAAGCCCATGCCCAGTGACAAAATATTACAAATATTCGCGAAAAACATTCATCAAAAACAATCAACTATAGTTGCCATATGTTTATAGCATCTATTATTAATACGACAATAAATAATTAATGGGATGATAACGATATAATCGGAATAATACCGATGTAAGAACGATTTTTTGCGCAATGCAGCCAGAAATTGTGAGTGCCAGGCGTGCGTCTAGTTCCTAGGATCAGTGGCGTATCCAGGATTTCGCAAAGGGGGGGGGGTGCGGAGCAACTGTGAGCCACCGCCGATCAAAG
>JASANF010018173.1:0-19583 GCA_030248245.1 Trissonchulus sp. WLG1_4
CGTAAACACTAAGCTATCATTTACAAATAGAAATTTCTTATTTTTACAAAATATAAGCCATGCTAATTGCTAACCTTCCAAAACACTGTTTTTTTGACAACAAGTTGAGTACGGGCCACATGCATTCATTTAGGATTTACTATTTTAGAAGATAAAAAATGTTTTCCCCCATGCAATTACTGAAAGTGTAATCTCGAAAGCACCCGAGTTGATCCTTGTCACCGGAATCGCAGTCTTCTGATTCCATTTCTGACAAAAAACATTTATATCATTACATTTGAGCAACTTTTAGATCAAGCACGTCACTTGCGCTTAGTGTCATAAAAAAGATAACAAACAAGCGCTCTGAGTGTCTGTGGATGTCGTGTTTTACCCAAAACTTGCTGATACTCAAACTCTTAATTAATTTATTCCGAGGTCGAAAATCTGCTCCTGGTCATGGATCGTTATGCAGATATCGCTGCATAGCACGCAAAGCAGGGTTTAACTGACTACTAGTCAGTTAATTTATAAACTTCAAGTTCGATACTTGTTGCACTTTAGCAAAAGACTTATGTTATTTTAGCTGAACATACACACATATATAACTATTTACACAACTTATTTGTGTTCTAATCAAAATTCAAAGGTAGTCTCATCAAGCATGTGTCAGCTGTTTAGGCTAGTCCTTGCGATAACTAATTGCTGTTTAACCCCTAATATAATAAAACTTGGAACTGTTATGCAAAATTTTTATGAAATATATCCCTGTGTGATCGACATACCTAACTGCAGTACTCCTGCTTACATCGTGCTTTTTAACACATATATCATAGCATATTAGATAACTAACCAAAATACTGTGTTGCGGAAAAGTAAAAAGTATAGCTGGTGGCCAAGGAAAGGTCGTGCATGAAAACCGGCATGGGTGCCTGTTCTAATCCCGTATCCCCAATCACCATAATGTAGCTCAGAGAGCTTTGAAGTTTTGTAAACCTGGTTTCGCTATCTTCAAAAAGTGCTCTTAATGGAATGTTGTTGATTTTAATGACGAGTTGAGAAAAAGCTCCGGCATTTTGTACTACAATATCTTCCGACGACTAAAACAGAAAAAGTAAACAGTAGCCGCTTAGCACAGTAGCATTGTTAACGATTAAATACTATTTTCAAAGTGCTGATTTGTATTTTAAAGGGGTTGTACACCTGAATGGCACTTGGCATAAGACTAAATGGTAAAGAAGCTTATATTTGCTAATGTGCATTAGGAGGCTAAAACATAAAACAGCAAAAGAAAAAAAACAATGAGGAAATTAAGCACTTGTGACAAATCACTAACAAAACAACAGTACATTACGATTGCATTAACATGTCTTTTGTTTATATGTTTTTATTATACCACAGTATAGCACAGTCCAAATTTGAGCGAAATGATTGGTTGCAACACTTTACAGCAGTCCACTTGACGACCAATAATTACACATTGAACAAAAAGTTCTTCGCAGGTGTAGCCATAGTGCTAAAACTAAAAAACAGAATAAGTAAAAGACAACTTAAACATAGTCCTTTGTGAACTAATTAAATAAACAGATTAGTTGCATCTATTTCTTTACATTTTTTATCCCTGAAAAGCTTGATAGAATTTTGAAGAATCTGTTCCTTTTCTAACAACTGCTAATTGATAAAAAAAAAAAAAATAATATATATATATATATATATATATATATATATATATATATATATATATTAAAAAAATTAAATACTATCAACAACTAACATTTGCAAAAATATATAGATATATCTTTCGTTTGGATCTGTAGCCACATTTAGAAATTACTTACCGTAAACAAATGCCTAAGAGCTGTCACTGGTGAACCGAATCTTTCAACTATTTGCTTGTACTGTTTTCTTTGAGGGGCGAAAAATCTAAAAATTTACATTTTAACACATCATTATGCTATCAATGTCAATTAACATGGAAACAACAATAACAAGTAGGTCCCAAAAGGGGCAAGGTTCCTTCGCTGAGTAAGAGATACCGCACTTGGCCAAGTGGATCTTCAAAGTTCAAACACATAGCAGTATGCTGCAACGTATCCTTTTATTTTGTTTTGACAAAATTTTCGCAACGTAACATCTACTGAAAGCGCATCAGACTCGATCAATTCGCAACCACAGATGCACATAGGGGGTACGAGGGGGTGAGTGGGACCCCCTCAAGGGGGTCAGCAGTCAGCAACCCCCCTCAGACACCAGGCACCCCCCTGCAACCCTCACCCTCCTCTGATTGCCGAAAAAGTGTGCCAAAAACGAGTACAAAATCAAAAAATCACAAAAAATTTCAGCCGCAGCCAAAAAAGTGCCTCAAAAATGAGTACAAATCGAAAAAGTGTAAAACATTTCCGGCTTTCACCGGAAATAAAACCAAAACCAGGACCACCCCCCTCTCCGCCAGAATTCGGGCACCCCCCTCACCGATTGCTCCCGTCAATCTCTGTTCGAAACTTAAACAAGTTGACCAAGTAAAAAAATTTGCTGGGAATCGAACTATAGCGTACAAACTGTTCCAGCCTAGAACAGCACCTTAGACCACTCGGCTAAGCTGTCTTACAACCAAAGGAACTTACTGAGAACATGTTTCTTTAGATGCTGAAAGAAGCTAACAATTTCTTTTCTTTCATTACTTAATTTAATTACAATAGGTAGATTATTAATCATTTAATGTTAAATTTGGATACACAATTTTATTATTTATTATTTATTTAAAGTGTTTCAAATTGTTTCAACAGACAGGAATGACTGGAATGAGTCTAGACAGTCCTGTGATTAGCACGTGCGCAATGTCTGTTAAATTACGATTTTTAAAAAAATTAAAAAAATCATAAAACGTACACAAAAGCACATTTTAGTGCATAAATAAATTTATATTGACCATTATTAACAGCAAAATTGCAAAAATTTGTGTTTTGCAAAAAAAGGGCAAAAACTGCCCAAGCTGACTTTACACGTTAATCATATGGGCTGACCAACATGCAGAGCTCTGTTTAACACTGTGCAGAGTTGGTTTCAAAACAATAGTTCCTTCTCTAGAAGGAACAAACACGTTAATCATATGCGCTGACCAACATGCAGAGCTCTGTTTAACACTGTGCAGAGTTGGTTTCAAAACAATAGTTCCTTCTCTAGAAGGAACAAAAAAACAGTTATTGGCTGGACGCTGGACTGCACCAAATCGGATTAACTGACGATTAGCTTAAACCGATTTAGCTCAGACTTAAATTCCTTAAATCGGTATAAGTCCGCTGCACCAATGATGATTAGCGCAGTTGGCTCTTAGCTGGAGTTTAGCTGAGGTTTAAAGTTAAGTCTCCGTAGTGTAAATTTAAACCTCAGCTGGACCAGGTTTAGCTGGGGATTAATTATTGTAATTTTTTCAAAAAGGGGTTGAAAATGGGTTTTTGATTAATATTTTATCTACCTGTGGGTTTTCGCACACGCTGGTTTTATTTATGGCAATATTGAAGCAAAATTTTGAAGATTTTTAAACCTATGACACAAGCGCAATGCACCCGGAGAAAAATATGCGGCGCAGTTATAGGTGTGTTGAGAAAAAACTGCCTGGATGATACGCTTGACGTGTTGTACTTGTGTTGATGTTAAATTTATCGGTAGGTATGCCGAGATTTGACTGGGAAACTCAATTGAAACTACGTAATGTACTATTTTAAGAAAAAAAGAATGTACTAGTTTAAGAGAAAAAAGATATTACTGAATTTAGTCTAATTTGTTAGTGGGTGGGTGGGATCGGATACACTAGACAGACAGTACTGTTGACTGACATGGAATAGCTATCCCAGCCTGATTCCTGAAACCGGGTTGGCGGGTCCTCAGGGCAGTAGAGCTCAATATAAAACTTCAACGACGAACAGTTTGCTTCATGTCGAAAGTTCAAGCAGTGTGTCGCCTTATTTTTGGGGTGAACTACCTAAAGGTGGTTTTATAAAAACATGGTTTTACGTTAGGTTTGGAACTTACTTACGTTTTCATATTGATTAGCAGATAACTTCACAACGAAATATTCGATTCTTCACAAATTTTGTAAATTTTCTTAACCATGGTTTTGTAGCTCTGTTGAAATTTCAGCTAAGTGGACAGACAGAACAGACACTTGCTGTGCTGCATGTTTCAAATTTCAACTGAACTAAAACCATGGTTTGAGAAAATGTACGAAAGTTGAAAAGAATCAGGTAATATTTCGATGAAATTATGTGTTACTCATGATCTCATGAATATGATATGAAAGCGTACGTGAAACCATGGGTTAATAAAACCACCTTTGTGAAAACCACCCACAGGTTTTACGCAGTAGATTCAAGCTCATTGCATAATTTGAGAGCCGATTCCTAACATCCATTTAAGGTGGTAGTGTCGCCAAAGCAGTTTTGCTCATAGGTTGCAAAAAGAGATCTTTTTGCTTTGAACTTGTACGTTCACTGAGAAACTAGTCCAATGCTATACTGTGTTAAATAAGTACTGCCAGACAGTAGACTACCAATATCTACCAATATCTTGAACCAATCACCGATTGTAAGCCAGACATCACAGACTTAGCCAGGGCCTTAGTTGGACAGTTCTAGCACAGACCAGATATAGCCATCAGGCTGAAACTTGGCATAGTCCTTGTCCACATGTGTGCGCAAAATCGTATGATCCGGATTTTCAATATGCATTAACAGCATGATAGTTGTCTGTTTTAGTCTTGACTAATAAGTTCTACTGAGCTCCCAGCCTTCCAGTGTTACTTAACACTGTAATTCTAGGTGACACACGTACATACATGTTGGAGCTGAAGACATGATACAGACAAATTTCTTGCACAGTTTAGTGTTATACTGCCAAAATCAAAATTAAAGACCTGTTGTGCTGTGGCACAACAGGAACAAGGTTAAATTTATGTTGGCGCTAAGTTCAAGCTTAGGTGCAGCCGATGAGCAGCACCTGAGGTTTAACTGCAATTTAACTAAATAGATTTAACTGCTCCAGCTCAGACTTATGTTAATCCGATTTGGTGCAGTCTAGCCACTGATTGCTTAAGATTAATCTTGATGACTATTCGAAAATGTTCACTGGCTAGAATGTGATCGTAAACCTAATTAAGTGATTATGATTAACTAAATAAGGGTTACTTACTAATGACCCATTCTTTAACCGGATACAGTTTTTATTCCGCCTGGAGGCGGAATATTTGGAATTGTTTCGTAACACCAAGAGTACATGCTTGGTGCTACGAGCCACCACAGAGCCTATGCTTACCATAGGCCTAATATAGGCAGTCTTTTTTTCTGCCAATAGGGGACAAAAAATACGAAACGACGCTGAAATTAAAACAAAATACAATAGTTACAACAATGTGCGCTTCAATTAAATTTAATGTCAATTTTATATTTTTAGTAACTACGTACATATTTTTCAAACACAAATTTCAATTTTCACGCCCAAGCCCCCTTTGGCTGTCTGGGTCTTAACCGACAGCCGTCAAATTACCCAGCCAATTAAGAATGTATGCAAATTAGTTTCATACTTTCAGCCAATCAGAAATCCTGTCGTCTACATACAGGAAAAAGTCAGCCAATCAGTTCGTGATGGGTGGGGCGTGTGTGTGTGTATGTAGGAAATTATGCAAATTAGTAGTTCAAAAACAATAACAAGTTTTGGTGCAAAAATTAAAACAGTATCATCTCAATTTATTACTGTAGGTAGAGCATTTCATAGGTCTTAGTTAGCCAAAACTACATAAAAAGAAAAGTTTTTCTTAAAAGAAACTACATAATTCTGTTTCCCGATGTTCCGATCTTGAGTTATTCTAGAGTCAATTTTCTTATGAAACAGTTAGGCTACGAGGTGCAACAGCGACTTCTTCATCACTGAGTTTCACGAAGTTCGCTATCAGGAGCAGCAAAAAGCAGAAATTTGTAGCATGACTGATTGTACATAACGGGTATATAGAGGCTTTGTGAGTTTGTGACAATGTTATGTAAACTTAAAAAAAAAGCAAACAACTAAATAAATAACATTATAAACAAGTAAAGGTGTCATGTATGCCGGTAACTACGGCATACTATGTTGTCTTTGGCCAAGCATTAACTCGATTTGAGTGACATAGCTTTGGTTCAAACAGTAACCTTATTTTGGTCATCAAAACAAAATCAGTGGGCTTTGGTTGATTCAATGTTCCATGGATCATTCGTTGAGGATAGATAACAATTAAAGAGCTGCGACTGTGAGTGAATGAACACTGAGTTTTACTCAGAACCTTGGCAAATAGTAAGTATAAGTGACCGAACACGCAAATGCTGTTGGACCATCTGTTAATTTGTGCTAACATCGCTGTAATAATTTGACGCCACTATGTCGGAATTTGCCCCTTTTAGGGGCCCACTTGTTTTTAATCCAACTAAATGGTGAAATTATGCGCATGTAATGTTATTTCAAAACCTTCGGGTTAAACCAGTATTTACTGTAGCTTAATTTTCAGTCAGACCAAGAGTACAGTCAGTGTCAGACTAAAGAACGTATAACCTAGTGTTGACTGCTGAGTATGTTTATTGAATTGTCAATTGTCTTAGTTCAATGCTGACATGGAAAGAGTTCACTCCCACTGTGCAGTTTAGTAGGGTATTTATTACTAAACTGGTACAGGACCTGAGGACCTAGTAATTTTTAATATGGCAAAAAAATGGGTCTTCAATTATACCGATGCACGATTTTCAACTTACTTGTTTCTCACAATATCAAGTCTTCCTGCAATGTATTCTTCGTGAACAGTGGAAATAAGATTAAGCACAAGTTTCGTATGAAATAAGGGTGCAGCATAAATAAGTAAATTAGCTTCGTCAAAAGAAATATCGCCTAAAAAACACTAGTTAAACTGTAGTTAAGTTAAGCTCCTAGTTGAGTTCATATCCTAATTAATTAGTTGATATCCGTATGCGCACACCCACCTTAAACTCAGCTGGAAACTTAGCTCAATGTCAATTTGAGCATAGCCTAAAATGCATGCAATTCCGTTTGGGCGGGCACACTAGTTATTTCTACTACGTTCAAACTGTTTTACCCTACAGTTTGTCTCATCGAACGGTTATGGCTCCCGCTTTCGCAGAAGCTGAGGACACTTCAGTGGGCCTAAATCCGTTGAGTTTCCGTAACCACATTGCGCGAACTTCAATAATGATGGGATTGCGCTAGGCCATTGCGAAAAATTGAAGGAATAAATTCTTGCTTTTGTGATTCCTTTCATATCTATTTTGATGAGTAGGTGAGTGGGTCAGTGGACATACACAGCCTTTACTACAACTACATAAATACATGGCATTGACTTAATTACGTCGTTGTCACGTGACGTCGAGGTTGCGTATGTAAACCAGTAGGTTTATGGTGGTGGGTCCTTGGGTTTTGGCAAGAGTACATACATAATAGGGAAGAGTATGACACTCTTCCCTATCCTAACTAATCGGCCCGGACGATGCTCCGGCCGAAACAGCCCTTTTACGCCTTGAGTTCAGGGGGGTACCCCCCTCTCGAATCAAGACATGTCTTGATTTCAGGGGGGGGACCCCCCTCAAATCCGGGAAGTGTCTTGATTTCAGGGGGGGGGCACCCCCCTCGTTTCAGCACACTGCCAGCGCAAATTCGGTGGTGTCTTGATTTCAGGGGGGGGGGGTACCCCCTCGTTTCAGCACGTTACCAGCTCACCACAAAGTTCATACTGGCAGTGTGCTGAAACGAGGGGGGTACCCCCCCTGAAATCAAGACACCACCGAATTTGCGCTGGCAGTGTGCTGAAACGAGGGGGGTACCCCCCCTGAAATCAAGACACTTCCCGGATTCGAGGGGGGTACCCCCCCCTGAAATCAAGGCGTAAAAGGGCTATTTCGGCCGGAGCATCGTCCGGGCCGATTAGCTAGGATAGGGAAGAGTGTCATACTCTTCCCGATTATGTACTCTTGGTTTTGGCACCCATTTATAACCATTCAACTATTTTGGCCATTTATTACCTTCGGACAGGTGTTAAATAATAACTGGTGACAATAATCTGTCAATATATGTAACCTGTAACCTGTAAAGTGAATATATGTAACCTCTAAAAGTCTACTAAATGACCCGTGTGCGCCTACGGAATTTCGGGCTAGGGGTTTTGTAAATAAACTAAAGTTTCCAGCCTGAGTTGCCATACTGGGACTCAAACTCGCTCACTATCGCTCAGTGCTGAGTGTATGCATATGGAAGTATCACCACCTAAATTTTTTCAATTACACAGTGATAAAGTCAAGATAAAAATCTGATTGTAAATAAATAAAAACGCTTCGGAGCGGAAGCAAGCCTTCGGCTACCCGATTCATATCAAATTTTTTTGTTGCACCGGTTGAATTAACCGGTAGTTGATACAATAAGATCTATTATCAATAACTACACATGTATCCTGTATGTACAAATGTACAAATGTATGTACAAAGTTTACAACGTTTTAGACAGTTTTGGTTCCAAAATTTACAACAATTGCATAGCAAATTCGTAAATTTGCTGAGAACAATAGGAAGTTATGCTATTTGCCAACAACTGTTCAAATCTCACATTGTCGAAGCAAGAGTACATAATTATGTACTCTTGGTCGAAGTCAACATTCTAGTTCAGTGGTCTCGTGGTGTAATGTTTCGCAACTTGGACCCGGAATCCAGGGATATGAGCTCAAATTTTGGTATGATGTTGAATTTTTTAGACATAAATTAGACATGAATTTTTTTAGACATGAATTTTTAGAGTTATTTTTTTATTATATTTATATTACATCAACCTTATAAAATATCGACAGCAAATTATGCGCAGAAATTTGAATTAAAAAGACATTTTATCTGTAAAGTACTTCTTCTGTTGCGTTTAATATTATCACTCAGGCTTCACAGTGCCACAACTAACTGACTCAGCAGAAGAGCTTGTTATTTACAAAATAAAATAAAAATGAAGCAAAATCACACACTTCCTGAGGAATTGAGTTTTCCTATATCCAGCCCATAATTTCGAGCGTGACAAAACATGATGGGTGGATAGTTTATATTAGCCATAGCGATGGCGTTGGTAGTGGTTTTCTTTGGATCCTCTAGTGCTTTTGTGACTGTCAGAGCTCTAATCAAAAACAAGTTCAAACATTAGCCGATATTAATACAACCAGCGACAAAGACTACAAACAAAAGCTGCAAAATCTGTCTATCAGTAAACGAACTAGTTTTAAACGTAGGGGAAAGCGCCCAATTACGAACACATCCAAATTTAAAGCAAAGATACAGAATAAGAACACCGTACTCTTGGTCACTGAGCAGGCATCATCAGCAAATATCGCTACGCTGGCAAAAAAGGTGGCTAAATACGAACACGCTAGCTGGCGAGAATTCCGGGGTGAGCCAAGGTTGCTTAATACGAACAGTGCTTACCAAGAGTAATGGGTTCCTATTAGGAGACCCTGTTCTCAAATGGGTGCCAATTCTGAGTGCATGCGTTCGTATTAAGAAACCCATCAAAATTTTCTGCCACATGACGGTTTTCGGGAAAAATGTCAGCGGGAAAGTTTTTAGTTTAAAAAGAAGGTGACATAGATAAACAGTGCATAAAATTTACGTTACGATGATGCAAACATTATTAATTTCTAAATTTCTTAATTTCGATGTGATAATTTCTAATTTTGGTCATCACCGTTGTTTTTCAATTTTGACGAACCAATATTATGAAAATGTGTATATTTTTACTAATATTCAACCAATCGGTTTGAAACTCAGTCATTGTGAAGCGATTACGTGCATTTATGAGCCAATTAAATTTTGGCTAGAAAGCTACACCCAAACAGATAATCCAATCAAAAGAAACAGAAACTGTGTTCCTATTACGAAACTGGCCGTAATTGGGCGCTTTCCCCTACAGATGTACTACGCTATTGGACTAAATCATTCTATGGCGTTCATTTCCATTAAAAAATTAATGACGGCACAACAGGTTTTCAATTTTAATGCTAATGGTGAAACAATAGACAGAGCTTTTATGTTTGTGTGCTCGTAGTGTTTCAGCTCATGGGTCATTTGTGTGACAACTGGCGTGTGTTACCTTTTACAAGACAGTTGTACCTAGTTATATCGTAAGCAGTTTCCCTAAAATTACAGCTTAAAAGTAGCTAAGTTGCTAGTATGCGTCTTAGCGTGCTTCAGTTATATACAGATATATATCACTAGAAATGAAATGTACCCAGTAAGGATGTTAAAACTACTTCAGTCTTACACAACTAAAACTATTTCTTTAGTTTTACCCGCCAGTTGTTGTTAGACTCAAAGGAATTCTTTGATCTAGCATAGGTTAACATTATAGTTGTGTTGTGCAAGGGGTTTGTGTCGGAAATTTCCCGATCTTGGCCTAACTACGTATGCATATGTGTGCCCATACGTACGCGCGCATGCGGATCCTCATGAACTCATATCAATATTGGTATAAAATTATATATATTGATTCTTACGAGCTCAATCATCTGTGAAACGCAAGTCCGCTAGGTTTCGATGCTCTCGAGGAGTGCAAATGCGATAGTTTGGTAATTTTAAAATTAGTGTTAGGATGAAAAAAGCTAACACAAATTTTTTGCGCAGATCAGCTCAATAAGTCAAAACACAGCGTGGAAAAACTCTTTATGGTATTTTAAAAATTGGGACAGGTGAACAGCTGTTTTTACGTTATCAATGTTGTTGTTGTCAATTATTGTCATTTTGTAGCATAGCTTTCATTCTGTAGCATAGCTTCAGAATTCAAGATATTTGTATTAAAGGCATAAAAACTAAATCAAAGCAACAAACAGAAGCTTGTGCTGATCAATACTTTATAAATTAAGTCCAGTTAGCCTGCATAGTACTGGGGGAATAATAATACTTTGCGTCGACTTACGTGTGAATGACAGTCACACCTTGCAGGAACAGTATGAAGCATAACCAAAGCGCCTTTTTCTTCCAAGTGACAGCTCTGACGGCTTCTTGGAGTCCGTGAATGCCGCTTTGTTCCAATGTATTAAATAAGTGATCGACTGCTTTCAATTTTTTTTCAACTTTTTTTTCCTAAAATTTCCTTTGTGTTAACTATGACTTTAAATTATTTCGCGGCAAATGTTTTTTCTAATTTTTTATACAAACATTCAACATTGAGCCCACTTTTGAATGTTATTACAAAAAATAGCAGTTTGCTCGAGGACAAAAACAGTTTCAATGAACTAATTATTGTGTATTTGAATTTATTATCACTCATCTAACTTATGTGTAAAAAGGCATTTTTTAGTATGTTTAAATTTAAATTGAAATATGTAGAGCTCACAAAACCGCTGCAAATCACTACAAGGCTATCAAACAACTATCAAAACAGCAAAGTGACTACATAATTAAAAACAAATTCTAATCAAAAACGCATAAATATCAAGTACAAGTATGAAAACATTGAAATCATTGAAATGGCAATTTACTTTGACTTTCTGTTGTCGATCTATCACGGGCTTGGCAATCAATTCAATAGGTGCCACCAGAGGGTTCGACGAAGTGCTGCACTTGCTGGACACCGCATCGTCATTGTCGTTGCTCTTTGTCATGCTCATATTATACTCACCTTGCTTCCACAGTCCGCTGAAAATTTTGAAATTTTTGTATTTTTTGTTTACTTTTTACTCTTTGACCAACTGATTGAAATAGAGAGGCGGGATTCTTACTGAAAGAAAGACAGCATCTGCATCGGAATGACCTAGGAGAGATTTGAGCCACCCATTGCTGCATCTGCAGACCAGCGCTCTTGAACCATCTGAGCTATTGAACCGTTACTAATCCGTCGTTAAATTCTGAGTATCCAATGGGCCTATCTTACTCTAGAGTACGACTACAGCTTTTTAAATTTACTAAAGAACTAAAAAATCATTGGAACAGCAAAGTTGCCAATTATTTCTAAAAACAGCAGTACTGCATCATAATCATTTAAACTTTTGCAATAACAATATCGTTTTATAAAGATTTTTTAAAAAATTCCCACACAAAAAACTTAAAAAAGGGGGCGGGCTTTAAAATTGTTTCGTTTCAAAGACAAAAGAACATTACAAAAAATACAAAAAACCATAACTCCCCAAATTAATAACATAATATTTTTAAACTTACCTGAATCCAAATTTTCGCTATATTTGACGCAACTATAACTGATTTAGACAAACAAAAATTAAGTCAACAATTTAATACAATTTGAAAATGTTTTCATGTCTTTGAAACGAAGACATCATAAATGGAGACGTAAAACATATATGTACGCAATGTACACAACCGACTGTAATGCAACGGTGCAACGAAACATTTCAAAAAAACGACAACGCAACCAGTTTAAATATTTTTAATAGACGTTAGGATTTATCTATTGTCATTATTCAACTAATGTTATAGTGTGCCTTCAACCGCAATAATGAACAATTTTATTTGTCATCATTAATGAGTGGAGCGATTTCATAAAGTGTTGCATTATCAACCAAGATTATTGGAAGATTGAGAAACTCATTACGTTGGTAGTCAATTGTCTGCCAACCGCACTTGTAGCGCAAAAATACGACGTTTATTCAGTAGCTAACGGCAAAAGACGACGTAAAAACGCCAGATCGGCAATTGAATCTTCTACTGAAAGTCAGCACGAGAAGTTAATCTTAGTTTTAAAGTTAATAAATTTTATAATTCATATCTTACAACATTTTTGCACAATTTTGTTATATTTACGTATTGCCAAAAATTTGTTACCTGTGAAATACCAGTTTGCACTTGAAACACAAAAAAATCTTATGTACCTACCTAGCAGACGACCTAAATGCTCTGCTAACACTTGTGTGTTTGCTTTAACTTTGTTGTCAACACCAGCATAAAGTTCGCTCTAAGCACTAATCAGCACCAATCAGCACTTTGAAAATAATAAATAAATATAAATACCTAACTAAATAGAAAACTAATAGAAAAAAACAACAGGTCAAGATTGTCGGTGGGAAGAATAAGACACATTTTCTTTGTCTATCAATCGGTTAGTAGAATGTATATATTAAAACTTTACTTTACTTTACGACAGCTAACCTGTTACACTGTTGTTTGTTATACTGTTCACACGTCAGTTTAATATAAATATAATTGTTCTAGCAGCTGACTGATAGTTTATATTCTTTGAAAAAGCTGCTTCTGTTTTACATTTCTACATATAAATAACCGAATCGTGAGCTACTAATGTTTAAATTTTTCTATATTTTACACTTTACGTTCATGATGCAACGCAAAATGCCACCCCGTCTGAAGCTTGAACGATCTTTTGAGCTTATAGGTACATGTCCGTTCTCCGTTACCCTCCATAAACATATGAGTCGATCAAGTTTCTTGAATTTATAACAAAAACATTTACACGTTCTAGCGACAGCAAAAACTGTGTCAAAAGTCTCTTTAAATAACTTAAATCTGAAATGGAATTTATTTAAATACTTGTAGAACCATTTACTTACTTACGGCACCGAATGACAAAATTTAAAAAAATTAAACATAACTAACAATGCGGTTACTTAATATTTACTTATAATGCTAAACTGTAACAAAAATACATAATGGTAAGACTATGCCAATCTTTTTATTACCAATGCCTTCGGGCTTGAGTACACTGCTGAGCGCATAATAGCCCTTTTTTGCAAGGCTTTGAGGCAGATACTCCCTCAGTTCAAGACTGTACGGTTTTGAGGGGGTACCTCCTCAGTTCAAGACACTTTGAAAGGCCTTTCATAATGTCTTAAAATGAGGGGGAAGTACCCCCTTCAAAACCGTACATAGTCTTGAGCTGAGAGGGGTTGCCTTCAAAACCGTACCGTACATAGTATTGAACTGAGAGGTATCTCACCACCCCCCCCCCCGGGAACCGGACAAAAAAGGGCTATTTTGCGCTCCACATTAGACGCAAGCCCCAAGGCATAATAAGGAGAGTGTCATACTCTTTCTATTTATGTACTCTCGACTGTAATGATAACGTAAAAAATGTTTTGTATTTTTTAAATTTCAGACTTAATTTTTTACTTTTTGAGGTTAGTGTTAATTGACAATGACTAACTGACTAAAAAATCCACTGATAGGTATATATTAATACTTTGTTGATATAATAATAGGTACATAATAATTAATTAACTAATAAAAAATTTTGTTACCACTTTATAACACAGCCCATGTTGCAGAGAAAAAATCGGCTTGAATATATCACAGCAGTCGACCACTCCACGAGCCGTATAACAACCCGAGGTGTTGGCGTTCACAAAGAAATCCGTACAATCCACTGCATACTCCTAAAAATATGTTGTTTATGAAGAATTTTCCCGTAGATCATTTGAAAATACTGGCTTTTTTGTTATAATTAGATATACAGTACAGATCAGAATTAAGGTGGTAGTTACGTTTTCGACAGTTTTTATAACGTGCTATAATTTTTGATTGACTCAATAAATTTAATAGCTGTCTTTTTCACGTTAAAGTACTTGACTGGAACTACACTTATCAACATTATCTAGCTTAAATCTGTAACAAGCTAGTCTGCAGACACTGTTAAAGTAGTCAAATTTCGTGAATTTTTGCATTTTTCATGTTTTGCTTGTAAAATTGACAGTGTAATTCCAAATAATTTCATTCTTTACACCAACATAGTCAATAACAGGGTGAATTTTAATGCTAAGTTTGTTGCATTTATATGATGTAGAAAAGAAGTTACGGACCTTCAATTTTGAATTCTTTCAAATTTTGAAAAATATACAAATTTTTGAATCTAATTTTTTCACGACATGGGCTAAATTAATACAAATAAAAAAATTGACACATTAGAAATTGTCTAAAAAACATGTAAAATAACGCATGAAAAGATTGCAACATTGAGACTTGAGATTTAGTCCACGGAAGTACATTTTTGCAGATTTCTGTGAATGAAATTGATGTAACGCGAAATTTAATCCATGAAAATTTTTGAAATTTTAGCATAAAGTAGACACATATGTGTGCCAATTTATCCAAAATTTTGAACAGAATCCGCGTAGTAGTTGTCAAGTTTTGCGGACTTTTGTGTAATGCACTTTAGTTCAAAAAGAAATGTTACATAAATGTGACGTAATCTCAAAAAGTGAAAAGCGGAAGGATAAGTTTTGGCATCTAAATTGAAGGTTTTTGACATGCCCGTGTGTCATTTTTTACTTTTTTCAATAAACGGCTTTTTTGACTAGCTACTACTTTGGCTTAGCTAAACATAAAATTTACAAAAAATTGTCGTAACTGGCTGAAAAATTTTTTCTGTGAAAATTAAAAATGATTGTTTCAAGCTATTTTAGCAAGCATTTATCTCATAATAATTTATAGTTTCCTAAATTAATATGCGTACTATAAATTATTGATTGAAAATTAATCGTAAGTTGTCAAATGTTACTCTTGCAAAACTGTCGAAAACGTTACTACCACCTTAAGGTAGAGTGAAGCCGGCTTCGGCCTCACTTTTGAGTGGCTTCAGTTGAAAATGAAGCCGGCTTCACTCTATTACGGCTTCAATTCAGGTGAAGCCGGGTCGGCTTCAGTGGGGATAAGTTAAGTCAAGTTTATGACAAACTCTATCACCAGCTGTTCGGATTTGTCACTTAATATAACCGTGGTTTTGCAAAACAAGACATTGGTACTTTGTTTTAAGTTTATTAAAGCTAATTCTAAGTTAAAAATACATACCATTCTAATTAACAGTTACTATAAATTTAACCTAAAATGTGCATTTATTTATAGCGCAACTTTAGTATTGATATTGTAGCTTTTACTGATACTGGTGATGCTACTGCTTCCGGTCATTAAGCTTCACCCCCTCTCTCGCAAGCTGATCCTTTAGATTTCTGCACTACGTTTTCAGTAAAAGATAAGCATTTTGAGGTCGGCAATCAGGCTCCCGTCTAACTGACAACTAACAAGATAATATACACGTAGTCTAAGTCTGGGGAAGGGGGGTTGTCCCGACGTTTGAGGGACATTAACTCTCAAAACGGTAAAAATTCTAACTTTTTAATAAAAATGAGCTTTTGACAAATTCTGATCATTTTCGTTCCTTGTTATAAATTTATAATCTGGGGAGATTGCTCCATCCCCCTCCGCTTGCATCTGTTCTGACAAGTGTGGGAACTTGCGGGTTTCCAAGCTCTGGCTAACTGCCTAGAGAACTTTACCTGTGGCTTACTTTACTACAACCCAGCAGTAGTAAAAACTCGGGTTGCAGAGAGTTGTGGGTTTGTGTGTCGAGAGTTATGCGTCTGCGGCTGTGACCTGCTGACCCGGTGTAAACTGACCTGCCTGGAGTCTTCTAATGGCGGAAAGGAGGGGCCTAGTAGAAAACAAATGTTTCGTCGACAGATTTTCTTGCATATTGAAAATATCTACATGATATGCATCTTTTACTGTCATAGAATCAAAATTATATTATGTAAAAAACTTTGCCGTGTCCCTCAAAGTCTACCCCCCCAAAGCGACTACAGCGTGTCAAATGATGAGTGCTAGCAAATAGGAATTATCTCGAGAAGTTAGTCAACGTGGACAGACATCCCATAAAACTAACTTTAGGTGAAATGTAAATGAGAGGCTAATTTCAATACTTTTACTTGACGTTTGATTGCCGTCACGCCAAACCGTTTAAAAGCGCGACAATAACAGTAGAGTGGTAGGTAAAGGTTAGCTACTTAGCATAGTAGTTTTGGTTAACTATAATGTGAATTCTGAAGGTAAACTAAATAACATAACAAGTATATAGCAACTAGCAAGAGTACATAATATGTATATATACCCTTACAAGTAGTAATAGCAATGTATAATCTTAAAAGTTCAAATGCTCAGCTAAAATTTTGATCAGTCAGAACAATACGTATTTGTTAATTTAAAAGTTAAAACTTAACGAAATTTTGATTACACTGAAAATTGAAACAATATTTAGTTTTGCAAAACCACGGTTATATTTGTGACAAATCCGAACAGCTGGTGATAGAGTTTGTCACAAACTTGACTTAACTTATCCCCACTGAAGCCGACCCGGCTTCACCTGAATTGAAGCCGAAATAGAGTGAAGCCGGCTTCATTTTCAACTGAAGCCGTTGAAAAGTGAGGCCGAAGCCGGCTTCACTTTACCTTAATTCTGATCTGTACTGTATGTAGTAATGTTCAGAATTGAGAGCAGAGAACATTAATTAACTAGCAGTTTTAATACAGTTAATACAACAATGGCCGTCGCAGTAATACCGACAGTGGATCTGTTTGAAGTAATTTTGTCGTAGTGCATTAATTGCACATATTTAATAAAAGATCTCAGAGATCTCACAAGCTTAAAGACTAGACAGCATCTGAGGCTTCTAAAACTATAAATAGTAAAGTTTACCCGTCAGTACCCATGCAGCCCGCTAAACCACTAAATTACTTACCTCAAATAAGTACTTTAAAGCGTTTCTAGATGAACCAAATCGAGCTGACACAATACTATACGTTGTTGAGTTTGGAATAAAGTACCTAAACGCGAAACTGTTATCAAAACTGTCCTGTAATACCTACATAAACGTTTTTTACTTGAAAACAAAGCTTCATCCAAAAGAGTGAAAATGGGTCAAAAAACAAAATGTTTAAAAAACACACGGGTTTGTCCAAAACCACAAATCTTCCTAGCAGAAAAACAAAGCTTCAAGCTTCATTACAAATAAAAAAAACCGTCCTCAAACGGACAAAAATTTTTTCCAAAAAAGATTGACGAGATGAACAAAGGGTTGTCGAAAATACATTGTTTCGTTCATGAGCACAGAATTCTAACTGTGTAACTCACTAACTTTAATAAACAGTTGCGAAAAATAAAATCTGACGTTGTTCAAAAGGACAAACTTGTTTAAAAAAGTAAATTTATCCTAAAAGGTTCGTGAATACAAATCGATCACTAACATGACACTACTACGATCCATGAGGTGTTTTTTTAAAAATTTTATCTAAAAGTGCAGTTTGTTTTGTTGTCATCAAATTTAAGTTATATATTTTGTTACCTTCTTCCTCCAAGCTGTCGTCGATTAAAAACATATTCTTCCTGTCTCTGATCAAGCGATGTGTACAGATGTCTACCAAAAAAAGGAGCGGCATAAATAAGCTGTTCAGCTTCATTCAGTGATATGGCAGCTGCAATAGGAATTACCAGCTTGTTTTTGACAAAACTTCGTTTATATAGCACAAAAAACGTACTAAAGTATTTATTTACTAAGCTAAAGCTAACCTCCAGGGGATTGCAATTTCACCAAGTCCAGTCCATAGTTTTGTCCATGACAAATTGATATTGGTGGATAACTGATGTTCGCCAATGCAATTTCATTACTTGTTACTTTCTTTGGATCATCAAGCGCTTTTGTTACTGTTAGTGCCCTGAAATTGTCAGACCTTCATTACTCCCTAAAAAATTATGTTGAAACTCATTGGCTGTTTGTTTTCCCAGTGTGTCGACATTGAATCTTATATCTGCCGAGAACCCACATTATCAGTAAAATCTGAGATTCTGAACATTGAATATCTCTCAAGTTGTAATAACTGGCAAAGTATGATTATTGCTTCTTAAGCACAAAGCCTTCATCCAAGACTAAGCTTGAGCATTAGTTCAAACCAGAGTCTTAAAACTAACTCCCAGGAAACATGATCCATTCAACGAAGCTATGTATGCAGTGAGCGTTTTCAGTCACAGACATATGTATTTTCTCCTTAAGCTGTTGCGTAAAAATCAGGGCGCACTCACGTGTGAATAACAGTAACAGCTTGTAGCAGGAGTATAAAAATCAGCCACAACGTCTTCGACTTGATGCTGTGAGCCTCGATGGCTTCACGGAGACCTCGCATTCCGCTGTTGTCCAAGGCCCCCAATAAACTATCCATAGCTGCGACATTTTTCTGAATACTCTTCTTCTGTGAAAAACATTTACAATAATTTAACATATTACTACGGTCATTGTATACTAACTATGTACAGCTAGCTCGACTAGCTAGCTAGCTAGCTAGTAGCTAGCTATTTTACAATTTGCTTTCGTTCCATTCACTTGCGTCTGTATCTATGTTACTGCCACCTTCTGCAACCAAATTTGACACTATGGGAACTACGCGTTCAAAAAAATGAAGTACCATTTAATTCCAGATGATTTTTTTAATAATGTGGAGCTAATCGTGTTTTCGGTCAAAAATTCAATTGCCAATGTCGAAGCAACCGTAAATCTCGTACTCTCACATACACCGCACAATGGCGAAGACGAAACTAAAGTTAGCGGCCGTCACTGCAGTCAGAGTAACTAAATAAATTGAAACTAATGCTTAATTTAGTGAAAAAAATCGTTTTAAGTAGAAACATTCAACAGACTAAAATTGCCATTACTTACTCTCAAGTTCAAATGGTATTGCAAGACCGGATTGGAAACCAACTTGTTCCAATCTTCTGAAATTGGATTTACAGAAGTGCCGGTGTCTAGGCTGCCTCTGGAATCCGAG
>JASANF010018179.1:0-98900 GCA_030248245.1 Trissonchulus sp. WLG1_4
TCCCTATTCTAGGGTTGGGCGCTGTCGCGCAACCCTGATAAAATACCAATTACATACCTACATACTTTGAACCACAAGATGTCACATCAGAGTTAAAGCTTTCTAGCCTCTATGTATTGATTTTCACTGTACCTATTTTGTATCAATCGTTGTCGAAAGGTAGTAGTTAATTTACTAAATTCCTGAAATACGTACGGCCGATTGCACCAACTTATTCTCGAGCTATTCTTATTCTCGAGCTATTCCAGAATAGTTATTCTCGGGGTTTTATTCTCCAACTTTTCCCCTGCACCATTAGAGAATAGCTCGAGAATAACTATTCTCGAGAATAGCTGGAGAATAACTTATTCTTCAGCTGTCCAATAAAAATGTGGCTGCATCATTGTTATCCAATCACAGCCTAGCAGACAGCCAATTGAGCTCGAGAATAAGCTAACATAAGCCCCGCCTACAGATTCGTTCTGTGAGCAGATTTGTTTCTCGTCCGCTCATCGAATCTACGTCGACTTGGGCCCAGTCAGTAACCTGATGGCAAACGAAACCCGAATGCGAGCATTTTTAAACTTTTTTGTTTTGTTATTTTTACTCCAAATAAATATTATATAAGCTAAATAAACATGAATATGTTAAAAATTTGGAAATTGGTAAGTTTTTCTAAAAGTTATTAGGTTATTCTTCAGCTATTCCTGGTCTAGATCAGGAATAACTTACACATTACATGAGAATAGCTGGAGAATAAGCTATTCTCTAACTTTCGTTGGTGCAATAATATTCGTTATTCTTTAGCTATTCCTGAGCTATTCTATAACTATTCTTGAGCTATTCTCCAACTTCGAGAATAACTATTCTCGAGCTTAAATATTGGTGCAATGAAAATTTATTTTATTGCTGAGCTATTCTTGAGCTATTCCTATTCTTGAGCTATTCTTTGTTGGTGCAATCCGGGGTTAAACAGATGCGAAGGAATCTGAGGATGTGAGAACTTGCTAAAATAAGGATAGTTAAGGTTTGAAAATTTTGTAATATTCGTCCAGCTACATTACAGATCGGATAATGATATAGTAATAGCAGTAAAATAGTACAGAGAAAAACAATAAACATTTGTTAAAATCGCGATAAGTAATAAATTTTTAGAAAACTCCTAAAATGTTAATACGTACTAACGCCTACCATATTGTATATATCACAATGAACATTGGTGGCCATATATGACGCGTGTATTGTTCCACGAGAAGTGTTAGGATGTGTCGTATAAAATTAACTGCAAGGTCAGAACAGAAAAGTTGAAGGTTTTCTTAAAACTGTTTTTGTTTTCATTGAAATTGTAAATTTTCCTGTTTTTACTGTTTACCTAACTACTCATTATGTGACGTGTGTGTGTTAATAAGTTAAGATTGACTTTTTGCAACTGTTTAAACAGTTTTGAAACTAAACTACTTTTGCAGGAAAATTAATCCTATAAAATTGATTGGTCAGAATTAATGATAAAATCAGAATTACATAAACTCTCGTAGGCATTGACATTTTAAATTTGGATTTTAGGGATTACATAGATTTAATTATTTGAATCCTTAAAGGCCTATTCACAGGAGGGCGCATGAGCGGGCGCACGAGCGGGCGCATGAGCGGGCGCATTCTATTTTCACACTGCCTGCTGCATTATTTCACACAATGCAGTATGCAAGTGTGCGTGTGCGCCCGCTCATGCGCCATGGCGTACGCCATGGCGTGGCGAGCAAAATGCGCCCTCGTGTGAATAGGCCTTAACACTGAGATAGATAAATTAATTTGGCCTATGGCAAGCTAAAATCCTGAAATTGCATCCTAAATCCGCCGCGGATTGCCACTTAATGTCGCACACATGAAATCGCATAAACCGCCATACTTTTTACGCAGCAAAACATTTGATTGTCGGGAACATCAAAGAAGTCTCTGTCGCGTATTTAAATAGTTCAGTATCATAAATGTTGGTCTAGGCTACGTGTGGTAGCGGAGCGGCTAGGCTATGTTTGCTACGATACACTACTTTTTTTAAGTTTTCTGCAGTTAATAAAATCTAATATACTAAATACGATAAAACCATTTTTAATTAACGCCATAGGACTGCAAAACAATAGAGAACCGAAAATCAACAAATACTCTGAAATCGTTTGTACAAAATATCAAATGCATATGTAGACAAATTCAAAGTAGTAGTAATAATAATAGCAATAGTAGTAGTAACGTAACCAAAAAAAGGGCATCCATACATTTTCAACGAGGTCAGTAGGAACGGAAGTTTTTAGAGGAAAAATATTCAAAAAAGACGTGAGAAGGTTATCAACTTTTATGTCTACTCAGCCATACGCTACTACTGCTGCTGCTGCTACTAAAGTTAGAGTAAGATGGTACCAAAATTCACACTTTCAAAGCACAAGTTCATTAAACTCCACAAAGAAATCGGCGAGAAATAGTTAGCATACTTTTTTGCACTGAAGAATTCTATTTAGTGTCGGTTGAATTGCTCTATATTAATAATCTGTTGTTGTTTTTGAGTCATGACTTAGGTACTATATATTAATAGTTCTCATATTGGCCACAAGGATTAAGTTTAATATGTACATTACAGTTTCGTTGTCGCACTACTTTGTTTATTTATTTTTTATCTTGTTTATTTATTGTTTTTTTTTAAGATTTTTGTCAGTCAAAATGTTTTCAGTCGGTGATTTAGTTCTTTTTTTGTAATCTTTGATACTTTTTTAGGAAACCAAATTGCGTGAAGGTGCGTGTCAGTTGTATGAAGTTTACATTTCAAATATCAAATACATATTTTATTGATTGATTAATTTTGACCATATTTTATTTTTGTCATTAAAGCATTTTCTTCGTTTTTGGTGTTGCTAGGTTCTCCAATTTTACATTCACGAGGGCTGATTCCTTTTGACTGATCTTTTTTAGTCCGAGGTTTAGGAATAACATAACGGACTAAGCGGCCTAAACGAGTAAAAATATCCAAGTCAGCTGCTTAGTTTTAGTTTCAACCGATTCCTACATGTGTAAAACTATCACCGGAGTAAAAGGGTTTTTAACGTTAGCATGCAGTACGTCTCTAACGGTGGGCCGGCCCAGTGCACCAAGTTGGATTGTCTGTGCTACAGTTAAATTAATTTAGTTAAATCCTGGCTAAATCGCAGCTAAACCTCAGTTTTCAACTACACCGTACTTGAAACCTTAAGCGCCAACTGCGCTAATCTTCATTGGTGTAGCGGACTTAAGCCGATTTTAAGGAGTTCAATCCTGAGCTAATTCGGTTTAAGATAATCGTCAGTTCATGCGATTAGTCCACCGGTAGTGGTAGTCTGATTAAAATGCAGCGCACTTAACGTTAAGCTGTTTGCTTATAAATGGCGTTTTAAGCATAATTTTTTAGCATTTAAAGCATTTTTACTTTAGTTGAAAAAAATCCTTTAAACTCCTTTAATTCGATACTGGATCCAGAATCGATCTCTACGCATCCGTTCGTAGTTATAGCGTTATCAGCTCAGCTGGTTACGTAGAGCTAAGCTTACATAGAGTTATAGCAGACCAACCGGGATCGGATACAGTGACATTGCATGGCGCCGTTTTCTGTATTTCTCAAATGCGACATATCATGCGATCTTGCGCTGAAGCTGAGGTACACAAACGTACTGACGATGCAACACAAAGGCAACGCTAAGGGCCTATTCCTTTACCGGATTAAACGGACTGGACTTATTTTAGTTCGAGGTTTTGGAATGACAAATCGGACTAAACGGACTAAACGAGTTAAAATAAGTCAGCGGCTTAATTTTAGTCTGACCCCATTCCAAAACTACCACTGCGCTAAACGGACTTAACATGCACACTTAACATTGGCGTGCATAGTTAAGTCCGTTTAGTCCGGTTTAAAAGCAGCGCGCTAAAAGTTAAGTCCGTTTAATCCGCAGGTTTTGGAATGACATTTTTAAGCTTAATTTTTTAAACCGTTTAGTCCGATTATAATTAACCCTTTAATCCGGTAGGTAAAGGAATAGGCCCTAAGTTGTCGTTCAGAAGCAAGATTAAAGATACTTACTGTGGTGTGTAACAAGTAAAGGCTGACCGAAAAATGCTGAACCATGAATCAAAACGAAACACGCGATTTCATTACGAAAAGAACAAACTGCAACCATCAAAAGTACAACAGTGGAGTAGTCACAAAAATGACGTCACCTGTTTTGTCTCAGGGTTCAGCAATTCTGGTCAGACATTAAAAACAATACGTGACATGTGTCGAAAACTGACCAAATATTTCTAGGCTCGTAGCATCAAGCATGTACTCTTGGTGTTACGAAGTCATTCCAAATATTCCGCCTCTAGGAGGAATAAAAACGAAGCATTGAATAAAAAATTTAACTTTGAGCTATTCCTTCATTGCTATACAAACGGCTGACTGCACCAAATCGGATTAAGTTTGTGCTGGAGCTAAACTCCAGTTTAATAGATTTACTTAAATCCGAGCTAAACCTCAGTTTTCAAATAAATCTTAAGTGCCGGTGTCACGGTGTAAATTTTCCCCCCGGAAAATTTGCACCGGGGTAGATTTTCCGGGGGGAAAATTCACACCAACCATATAATTTGACTGTTTTGAACTTATTTTTTCAAAACTGGCGATTTTGGCGATAAATTTAAGTATTTTTATGTATTTTTATTTATTTTTTTAATATTTTAAATTTGCACCGGGGTAGATTTTCCGGATACACGGATACTAACCATATAAACGGTTACACGGTTACGAAACGGTTACACGGTTACGAAACGGTTACAAACTACAAAGTTACTAAACAGTTCACGGTTGTATACCTACTAAACGGTTACATGGTTGCTAACCGTCAAGAAACAGTGGGAGATTCTTCACTAGGCAGCATTAGCATTAGAATGAATGACCCAGGGAAGATGCGAACCAACCATCTCTAGATCTGCAGACCAGCGAGCTACCATGGAGCTACTGGGTCTGGGACAATGCATAGCTGTCAGTATAAATGCCTTTTATAGCCTACCTATTATCTTGAAGAATATAGCGTGCAAACCCATGCGGCAACCGTTTAGAGTAAACCGGTTACACTATCCGTTTAAGGTGGCAGTGTCGCCAAAGCAGTTTTGCTCATATATAGTTTACACTTTACAAAAAGAGAGCTTTTTGCTTTGAAATTTTATGTTCACTGGGCACTGGCAATGCTAGTGCAATGCTGTGTATTACCAAATAATTATTTCCTGACCCAACCAAGCCTACCAATATTGACAAATATCTTGGACCAATTGCCATTGTAAGCCAGACATCACAAGAAAGGAACATAAAAGATCAGCAAAGCGAGCGTGATATCAGATTGACCAGCTTGTATACACATAAACGTGTCGACGCACAATTTTTTCAAGGACCAAGTACCAAAAAATGACGTGTCTTAACGTGTGTGTACACGCTGTAACCGCTAAGTAACCGCGGATAGTGACCCCTAATCGTGTGCACGTTAAGCTTGGCGTCTACACGGTTACACGCGAGTACACGGTTCGTACCGTGTAACCGTGCCCAGCCCTACCTGACATATGCTCTTCGGGCTGGAACTGGACAGTGGAGGGGGCTTGGAGAATTACATATATGTGTGTGCGGCCTTTCAC
The DNA here is from genome assembly GCA_030248245.1 of Trissonchulus sp. WLG1_4. Classification (NCBI taxonomy): domain Eukaryota; kingdom Metazoa; phylum Nematoda; class Enoplea; order Enoplida; family Ironidae; genus Trissonchulus; species Trissonchulus sp. WLG1_4. The sequence goes on from JASANF010018179.1 coordinate 5,656, forward strand.
TTGCCTCAACGGTACACAGTAGAAGAGCCTATAACACTGTTCAGGGCCCGATTTATCGAAACAAAATGTTCGTCATCGAAAATGTTCGTCATCAAAAGTTCGTCATCGAAAATGTTCGTCATCGAAAATGTTCGTCATCAAAAATGTTCGTCATCGAAAAAGTGTGTTCGTCATCAAACATGTTCGTCATCGAAAAGCCAAATGTCAAATGCCAAATGATAAATCCAAAATTTTCGATGACGAACATTTTTGATGACGAACATTTCGCTTCGATAAATCGGGTCCCAGGACCCGATTTAGCGAATCTAAATATTTGTCGTTGAAAAAATGTTCAACCGCAAACATTTTTAACGACGACCACTATTGTCATGTAAGTCTGTGTTAAGTTCAGCGTTTGCAAATGTTTTAATGAATCTTAATTTTCGACATTGAACATTTTGCTTCAAAAAAACGGGCCCAGAGAATCTATGATATATACTATAATATTACCCATATGTTCGAAATTCATAGTCTTTTGTCAAGTCTAAAGTTAGACAGCCTAAAAATAAATGTTGATAAAAAAATAAATAAACAAAAATGCATAAATACAATTGAATTTATCGCCAGTTTTGAAAAAAAAATAAGTTCAAAACAGTCAAATTAGGTTGGTGTGAATTTTCCCCCCGGAAAATCTACCCCGGTGCAAATTTTCCGGGGGGAAAATTTACACCGGGGTAATTTTTCCGGGGGGAAAATCCACAGGGGGGAAAATTTACACCGTGACACCGGCTGTGCTCACTTTCATTGGTGCAGCGGATTTAAACCGACATAAGAAATTTAAGCCTGAGTTCACTCGGTTTAAGCTTATCGTGAATTAATCCGATTTGGCGCAGTCCACCGAAAGACGAAGCATTTTTGTATACCTAGCTTACATTAGCTAGGTATCCAGTATCCACTTAGGTATGAGCTAGAAGTGAAACTGTTAAATTTCCGTTTGTTTATAATCACAAAAGACGGCAAGAAAAATAAAAATGAACGCATAAAAAATAAGGCATTTAAAAATCAAATGGAAAACTGGAAAAAATGGAAAAAATTTCGAAACCTTGAGCGGGAATACAGTTGAGCTACAGAGTAGAATCAGTCACAATTATGGACAAGCCCAGACAAAGTTGAGAAAGTGAAAGTGCAAAAATGACCTCCAAGGCAATAAGGCAATCAAACGTCCATCAAATCCGTTCAACCTCGAAATCGATTGGGGAAATTTAAATAGGCGGCAGCAAAAAGAGCAGAAACAAAAAAGTCTGCGTATTAGCGGCTGTTACATAACATTTGCGTCTTGCGGATGAGCATTTTAAACGCATACCAAACTTAGTAGTTAAGTGACAATGACTTTGAAAGATTTTTGAACCCTCTCAAGGTCATTTTAGAATTCCCATTCTCCACCTTAAACTTCTGTCACTAGTTTAATACTTTTCCGCATTGCAGTCAACATTGCGCACAAAACGCTCCGGAATTATTAATATCGACGTGGGGGGCCGGCTTAAAAAACGTCTGGATATCTTGAGACTTTTAGAATTCGTATTTTACTCCCGTTTGAGGTAGACTTGAAGGTTAGATTAGTAGTTTTTGATAGTTTGAATTGAAAATGTGAAACTCATATCAGTTTACTTCACTCAAGTTGTTTGTGAATAACTACGTAAGTAAGTTTCGAACGTTATGTAAATGTTATGTATTACGTATATTATGATTGATAAGGTATTAAAATTCACATAATTAGGCTTTAGCGAACACTGATAAGTATAAGTACATAGGTATACTCATAGTATAAGCAGGTATACACCATAATAACTCACAGCGCAGTTCAGAATATAAAACGTTAAATTGCAGAGAAATCCACAACGTATTTATTGTTTGTTGATCTTCTAGACTGTAGCACTGACACAGTGACCATCGCGTAATCAGCCGGCCGGCGCAGCGCCGAGAAAATTTGGCTGGCGGCCGCTTTAAATTTAAACCTAAGTCGAAACAAGCAGCAGTTTCATGCAAATGTTTTAGTAATTTTCAGCTTTCAACAGTCAGTACTTACACTAAGTTTGTCCCTGCCGCGTAAAAATTTCGAATAATTATTAGTACTTTTCAAAAGTGTTTCGACATCTCAATTCGGCGAACCCCCGCCCAGAGCACCACATGTCCACCTTTATTTATCATTATTATATACGTTTTTAATTGCAAGGTGAAGTCAAAATTGGATAAAATTTTGCGACGTGGATATGCCTGTATCAATCATTGGCAGTTATTTAAAGCAATCACTTACTTTCTCAGTTTTGCTTCTTTTATTATTAATAATTAATAGTTAATTAATAATTAATTTCATTAGTACAAAATTATTAATTCATTGTAAGTAATGTTTTGGTAACATTTATTCATGCCAGACATCATGTCACCCCTTCCTCGACTGAAATTTATGCTCGAAATTTATGTTTTGGATTAGATAATGTAAACGTTTTGTTAAAAAATGACAACACCGCCACACGACATCGAAATTATGGCCAAGGGGGCATCATAGCTTAAAACTTCAAAATCCTACCTCATAGATTACTAAAAAATAAAATTTGCATTTACAGCAATATATACATAACTTATACAACTTTAACTTATTACAATTAATTTTGTACTGCAGTTTTCATCCAGTTCTAAGCTACTTTAAAAAATAAGCCACCGACAAACAAACATTTGAACACGTAAATCATACAAACTGCTTCATGGCCAGCTTATGCCAAAAAGCAGTATAAAGACCTGCCGCCGCTGAGGCGGCGGCAGGAAAAAATAAAATATATTGTTGTACCTAAATAAATGGGGAAATGGCGACGGTGAACTCAGGTCAACGGTTCGCCGTACCTAGTGCGGACTGTGAATGTCGGCTAAACTTGAATGTACCGAGTATGGTCATTCGAAATAGCACTGAGGATTTGTTGGGATGCTGCATTAGCATGGACTATACCATAAATCAGAACGAGTTAGCTGCTTGTCCTCTCGTCATTGCTTCAGACTCAGAGCGCCTACCAACGTTTGTTGAAAGCCAGTTTTAAGAGAGAAAGCCAGTTTTAAGAGATGCTGTGCTACTGGCAAATAAAATTTCGTTGCCGTAGATAAATGTTGTATAGGTAGGTAGGTTTCGACTACCAAGCCAAGTGGATTTGAATCGCTGCATATCTGACATGTCGGTCCGACAAATGTCTAAATTAGGATAAGTTGCCATAGCAGTTTTGATATACAGTCTTTACAGTGTGCACCAGACGAATATACCTGAGCCCTTGATATAAAAGCGAAGTCCTCAACCGATCCTTATCGCTATACCTACATGACCATTCCTTAGTCCTCAAGAAGTAGTGGCATGGACTTCTTTTCGCAAGTGACATCAACATATGCAGGTTTTCTCTGTCATCTTATTTGCTGCAATACGATCTAAGCAGGCATAAGATATTGACGTTCGATGCCCTAACATTAGCATTCAATTTTGACGTTCGATGAAGTACGTTCGATGAAGTAACATTAGCATTTACTTTTACCATTTTCCTATTTTACCTTTTACTGCATTTTTATTTCATTTTCGATTACATTTTATACATTTACTCATCATTCAAACCAAACGGACGGAACAGAAAGAATAACACGACCACACAAACACAATGACAATTACAAAAATACAAAATATCATTACAAAATAACGAGGTCGCTTTTTAGACACAAAATGACGAGGTCGCTTTTTAGCTCGCTGCAGTGAGAATATGCATAGTTGTCGAAAACATTTCAGCAGGTTCGTGGAACGATACATGGAAGTCTTGATACATACACTGCAGTAACTATGGTACAGGCTCAACAGTTTACACAGCAATATTACGGTAACAAATAACAAGTCACTACAATTTAATACAAAATACACAAATAATTTCAAAATGCAAACTCCGTATTTCAAGCGGTATTATATATATATATGCAAAAATCGTATTTCAAGCGGTATTATATATATATGCAAAAATTCGTGATCTTGGAACCGAAACCGTTTTTACCAGAAAAACAATTTTACATGATAAACCAGTAGTCACAATAATGGCGGATGCTTTTGCTTCCACGGTCACGAACATTTGCCTCAATAGAGTCTGTTCTAGCTCTGAGTTGTTTTTGTCCAATCAGACGATGGCCCCAGAGCAAAAACAGAGTGTTATTGAACAAATAGGTACATATACATATATATATATATATATATATATATATATATATATATATATATATATATATATATATATATATATATTAAAAATGTTTAAAATATATAATCGTCTTCTTTTTCTGATCATTAACAGTTCATCATCGGCACATCACGACAATCCATCCTCGAATCAATCATGTCCAACAAGGGGACGATTTATGCGTTTTTGGGGTCATTTTCAAACTGAAATGTAAAAACAGCTATGTAAATCTAATGGGTTGCTACATTTCAAACGTATTGCAATGAACAGGGGTTGACGTGGATACCTCCTCCCATTTTACGACCTGTACTCTACTGAGGGGGGTTACCTCCTTCATTTCAACAGACTAAGCCTTGAATTAGTGTCTCAGTACCTTGGGCGTTTTAAGTACCTTGGTTTAGAGTCTTGAAATGCCCCTCACAGTTGAGTACAGGATCTTGAAATGAGGGGGGTTACCCCCTGTCAAAATCGTAATGTGCTATTTTGCGCTCCGCATTGGACACAAGCCTCAAGGCATACTAGGGAGAGTATCATACTAAGCCTCAAGGCATACTAGGGAGAGTATCATACTCTTGCCAATTATGTACTCAGGCTACTACGCCAGAACAAACTGCAGGAGTAGGCGGCAGCTAATACGCACAGTATATACTTTGCGTAGAAAAATTCCGTTTGTCGGCGTACGACGAGCTTCTTACTTCGCAAAACGTGACCAAAGTTTGCCGAGAAGGGACAAACAAAAAATTGACATTTTTCATATCAGTACGTTGAAAATAGGTAGGTTCAAGACCTTTCAAACAAAAAATGCAAAAAATGAGCCTAGTCATACGCCGATTTTTTGTGCCATACTGTAAGTACATAGATCACAAAAGTAGTGCTGAACTATAAATGAAATAACGAAACAATCATTTACTTTTAGTGGTCAATATTATGTTTTTCAAAAATCAAGAATTTACAGCGGCGGGACTCGCGACTAATTCGACATCACCGTTGACTTGCTGGCAGTTCTCTTCTTCACAAACCATGTTCTAAATATAACCAATAAAGTTTTAGGGCCTATTCCTTACCGGATTAAGCGGACTGGACTTATTTTAGTCCGAGGTTTTGGAATGACAAATCGGACTAAACGAGTTAAAATAAGTCTGCGGCTTAATTTTAGTTTGACCCGATTCCAAAACTACCACTAGACTAAACATTAGCGTGCATAGTTAAGTCCGTTTAGTCTGATTAAAATGCAGCGCGCTAGAAGTCCGTTTAATCCGTAGGTTTTGGAATAGCATTTTCAAGCTTAATTTTTAAACCGTTTAGTCCGATTATAATTAACCCTTTAATCCGGTAAAGGAATAGGCCCTTAGACTAGACGCTACGTTTTCTGATTCTAACGTGTTTGTGTCCGCATAAGTAAATGTCCGTAAGCCAGTACAGAAAAGAAGAACTAGCACTCACTTTTTGCACATTCATAGATGTCCTGTAGATTTAGTCAAAATTACACGACTAAAAGTGCCCACAGGAGATTGATGTAGATTGATTGTTGCAACAATAACTGTTGATAACAATTTTAGCTATGGACAATAACGGACATATTACAAAAAGTATGAACTTACATATATAAACAGCTTCAAGCATTTAAATATTTCACTAACTTGACCTGGTAAGTATAGGTATGAACTGGGATAGCCTTACATATTTTTAACCTCATGAAAACCAGTATGTAAATTAAATACCCGTGACTAACTTCAAACACCACTTGCACTGAAGCAGGCAAGTTTGATGAAAGACATTCGAGCTCACATCCATAATTCCATATAGGCTATTTAGATTTAGCAATCTGAGCAAACCTGAAGAGTAAAATAATCGATGGGTAACCTGAATATACATGGGCTAGTAATGACTAATCTTTCGTGAGGTGCTGTGGAGTATGTTTTTTTACCGAACTAATTTTAGTTTTAAGAAAGCCATCAATTCATCACCATGTTCACTTATGACGCGACGTAACGATTAATCTAGATGGCCAGATTTAACATAATGTTAACTGGAAGCATAACAGGAAAAACATACAACGTAGAGTTCTAGGCATATTTTTCAAAATTTTTCAATACAGTCATAATTCTACATTTTGCTGAATTTGCTATCTGATCAGAAGCAGCTATTATAATTAAGTAAACCAACTGCACTGAATACTATCAAAATTGAAATTAAATTACCAAAGGGCTTTGTGGACCGTTTTCCTGATTGTTTGCACGGCGACGGCAGCCATCTTGCAATTCTACAAAAAATTGAATTGCCTTTTCCGAATAAATCGTTGACTAACGTGAACAATGTCCTAAACAAAAATAAGAGTACTGTGCGCTAATCACTTTTAGAAGAAGCCACAATTTTTGCACATAACTCTATCGCTCGATATTCTCCTTCCTCAAACCAGACTCAAACTGCTTTGACGAGAAGAAAATTTTATGCAAAATCCTGCATTTTGCTGACATGCCGATAAATGTTAGCAATTTATGATTTAAATCTGTTGGGCTCGATTCATACTTACAGCCGTACGTCCGTTCAGACCTGCAAAATGACGTTCCTAGTAGCCTACTGCAGTGGATCAGCCAGCGTAGGGAAGTGATGTCAATATTTCGACATTTTGCTGGCTGAACGGCTGTAAGAATATTCCGACCATTACTTTACTGAATCCACTACCTTTAAATTCAATTTCATCGTTCAGTCAACACAGCATGAGCAGAATCTGTATTTGGCTTTCACTTTGATAGCCGGGCGAACGAAATGTTCTGAAACAAAGCTTCATATTTAAATCTTGTGGTTTTCTGATATTTTAGTCTGACATGAAACTATCTTGTTTGAAAATGAAAAGAACCATGAAAAATTTTGTTTTACATGTTTCCAACAGAAGAACCTAAACTTAACCCTGATGTAAAAACATTTAGGGTGGAATTCTAGAAGGGTGATTAAGTTAATTAGTTATTTATTCAGAATTTACATGTATGTAGTTGCAATAATGTGCAATTGTGAACTAAATTAGCAAAGTACAGTCACCAGAGTGTATATCAGTCCTACCTACATGATCAGGTAATCCAAAATGTTTTTTTGCAAATTGAATTTAACAATCCAATCGGTTACCTTCTATTTTTGACAGGGCCATGAATAGCTGATAGTATCTGATTAGCTTCTGATATGTAACTGAAGCAGGACATGCCATAGGTCATGGGTCAGTTTTCAGATCGACAAACCCAAAGAACCATCAGCTAAAAAAAATAGAAGCGTTGCTGCAAACCCTACTAGTAGGGCAAAAAAGTCAACCCATTTTCATTTCAGTTAAAGTTAAAGTTAAAGTTAGGCAAAAGGCCTAGTTTTAGTTAAAGTTAAAGTTAAAGTTAGACCACTAACTTTTTTCAAAGTTAAAGTTAAAGTTTGGTCTCCGTTTTCGTTAAAGTTAAAGTTAAAGTATGACCACTAACTTTTTTAAAAGTTAAAGTTAAAGTAATACCCCTAACTTTTTTAAATAAAGTTAGATTAAGATCCAAAACTTTTTTAGTTAAAGTTATAGAGAGTTGTTTTAGACAGATAAATATATTTTTCAGCTTTATACATAACCACACTGTGTAACTATAGTGAATACACATTAATGGGTGAGCCGAGAGTTGGGAATGCCATAAAACTTTTTGGAAACTTCCGCAAGCTACTAGAGGTAGTTTTCCGGAAGTTTCCAGACTTGACCGGAAAACAGGCTTAAAAAGTTTCCAAGCTGGATGAAAATTTCTAATAAATTGTTTTAAAAAAAATGACCCCAGTGGTTACTGTATTCCGTGGGTGTCAATTGGGTTCATGGTGACAAAAATAAAACCCGGATTTCAAGGGCGAACGGTGGTGGGAAGGGGATATGGGGGATGGGATATATCCTCTCTTTTGCCCGGAGCAAAGGAAAATGTTTCGGAGCCGCTTACCAAAAATAGCCGGAGAGTGATGAAATTCGGCCTCAAAATTAAAATCTTTTCTCCGGAGGCTGCTCGCGATGGTGCAAATTTTTACAAATTCTCAAATTTGAGCGCTTATAACTAAAAAACGGTGCGTCTTAGACCCCTAATCGCGAATCATGTTTTGTTCACCATTCATTTATCTATCGAATGGTGGTTTCGCGATTTTCCTACGATGTACGTACTCGAGCAATGGCCAAAAAACTAGAGCGTGTCAGAGTCCGGCTGCCTAGTCAGGGAAAGTCCCGGCATGAAAGGGTTAAGTAAAGCAGTTATCGTTATGGGCAAAGCAAACAAAGGGCGTACTCACGGCATGGGGGAGTGGGAATCGGGATAATTCCCCCGAATTTTTTTCTGACTGAAATTGAGTCACCCCTTTTGTTTTCATAGTCTGGCCGGAAAAAAGATTCGATACGTCTCCAATTGACCAAATTTAGCCAGAAAATCAAAACTTCCCTCAATTTTTTCTGGAGGCTGCCGCTCCCAGACCCCTGCAGCTTTGTAGGTTACTGATCTTTTGTTTGTTAACTCTAATCAAACGCGAAAGTATTAAAATTGCTAAAAAGTACAGTTTAACTCATTACGAAAATTCGAGAAGTCACTCATCACCCCAATTTTTTTTCTGGGTAAGCCACTGTTTTCAAGACGTAATTCTTCGAAAACAGCATAGCCGACGTCCGAGCACCAGTCATAACGCAATTTGTAAATCTAGTAAAAAAGTCAAATAAGGTAGAATAAGTTTATGCCGTATCCCCCCCTTTTTGGAGGTCACGACTCACGGTCCGCCCCTGCCGAAACGTGGGGTCTCCTCCACATTTAAGGGTATACGGTTGGGGTAACTGTTGGGGAATAATTGTATGTGTTCAGGAATTTGTTGGCGGCAGTACTAAACTTTGTAAAAGTTCGTATGTGGCAAAAGCATAAATTCACTCAAAAAGTTTGCACGAAAATTGTGCTTGTAGGGGAGATAATGGTCGCAGCATGTAAACGCTTCTAGGCCACAAACGTGTATCACACTCTTCCTATTATCTACTTTTGACAGGGGTAATGTGAAGCAGCTGACTACAAATCAGCTGTTTGTTTATGTCTAGAAAGAACCATCTTGGATCATCATACACTTCCAACATCAGTGGCAAACCCAGAAAATATTTCTAGGGGGAATGAATTTGATTTTTCGTAATGAGTTAAAATGCACTTTCAAGCAATTTTAAAACTTATAAAACGCCAGACAAACGACAGATCCGTTAAACACAAAGTTGCAAGGGTCTGGGGGCGCAGCCCCCTGCTGGCTTCCAGAAAAAAATTAGGCGATTTTTCCATTTTTTAGACCGAATTTGGTCAGCTGGACTGCTGGAGACATGAGACGTATCAGAAATTTTTTCCGACAGAAAATTAAAACAAAAGATGGTAACGTCACATCAGACATTCAGACAGTGTATTACTCAAGTAAATGTAGCATAATATACTCGTGTATATAGACATTTAAATGCAGCATAATGTACTTGTGAATACATTGACAGCCTTTGATGAAAGCTAGCAAGGAGTAATAAGTTACATAGTCGCAGGTGTCTGGGGGGGGGGCAGCCCCCAGAAAAAATTGGGAGAAATTTTTTATTTTTAGGCCGAAGTTGGTCAGTTGGAAATGTATCAAAAAATTTTTTTTAGCGGACCATAAAAATCAGAGGGGGGACCCTAGTGTAAAAAATCACTGGGAAAAAATTTCGGGGGGGGGGGGGAGAATTAGAACCTTCCCCCCTGGGTACGCCTTCCGGTAATTAAACCTTCCCCCCTGCCCAACATAAGATCAAGTGGTGACATCAAGCCTTACAGTTATAGGCAAGTTTGGTATCAATTCAATCACGCAATCGCATATTTTGACAAGAAAATCTAAGATCACAACAGTTTTTGCTGACAAAAGTTGCGTAAATTTTTAGCAAAAAACTGAGCACATTATCATGTATGTGGGTCGAACCCTCGAAGTATCAACAACTTGTGGACTAGCGCTTTTGACCACTCGACAACGCTAATTCGATGGGTAGCGATGCTTACTTATAACTATGTAGAAGGAAAGTACAAAACAGACATCAGACTAGACGATCAAGTGATTAGCATGTGTATTGAGTTTAAAAAAATACCAAACAAAAGTTCTTATAATCACAAATTTTTGACAACTCAATAGTCAACTTCGCGTGTTAATTATATTCGCTGTGGCTGCTACTTTTACACTATGCAGTTGCAGAGTTTATTCTCTAGAAGGTTTACCACTACACTACTTCAACAATACAATCATATGAGCCACTTACGATATGTTGTGAATGCGTTAAGCTGAGCGGCCTCCAGTAAAAATAGGTACCACGAGCAAAAATTACGGTTGTTTGCAGCGTCGGAAGAAAAAAATTAAATTTGACAATAATTTTGGTTAATTAAAACATCAATTAAAATATTTCTTAAATTATCTTACCGTAAATAAAAAAGTTATAAAAAAGTATAGATTCAAAATTTTGAATAAAAGTTATAATTTAAGTTAAAGTTAAGAAATTGGCGGAATTTAAGTTAAAGTTAAAGTATGGGTGCTTGAATTTAAATTAAGTTAAAGTTAAAGTAAGACCTTTAACTTTTTTGAAGTTAAAGTTAAAGTTAAAGTAAGACCCCTAACTTTTTTAATTTTAGTTAAAGTTAAAGTTTAACTTTTTTGCCCTACCTACTAGCACATTAAAGGTGCATTGCTCAATGCGCAAAATTGTTAAGATGTACAAAAGTGTACCACCGAAGTGACTCAACCCGGTTGATTTGATACTCGTCCTGAAAGACACGTTTTTTGATCAGATAGTGTGGAAGAACGACATTATTTTGACTATTTTTTTGCATAAAACTGATCTATAGGCTACTCCACATAGCTTTCATTGTGCAAAAAATACTGAAGTTAGCTCAGAAGTTTTTTTGCACGGCCTGGGGAAGCAAGAATGAACATGAAACCACATAGACAAGCTAAGGGCAAGTATGAAGCGGACTGAAACCAGCAAAACTAGGTACTGCTAAAATCATTCAATTATGCGTTTAAACAGCTCCAACCCTTGCAGAAACAGACAATTTTAAAAGCGTGCTTGCTTCAAGTATTTTAAGACATGAAACTCCCAGATTTTCACTTCAATAATCACTAAACTTTTATTTCCACACTATTGCTTTTGCTTTGCGCAATTGCGCTACGGTCCGACTGCCGGTCAGAAACATTCCCACGCTCAACTGCGAAACTCCAATTCTCACATCTGAATCTGAAACAGGCAAAAAAGAAAGGAATCGTCGACTATGACGACAACCTCAGGAGTATGAATCAAGTTGTAGCAATAAAATGGCTATGAAGTTATCAGTTAGTCACTTTGGCGTTTTGGACATTATAAAACCATGTTTTCACCTTACTTAGCCTAACGTTGCACTACGGTTAACCTAATTTAGTCTCAAAACAGGCAAACAAAAACGTCGCACTTTAGTAAATAGATTTGATAATTTGCATACACAAATCCTGCAATTGTAGTTTTTGCAATCGATCAGCAACTTACAGCGTTGCAGTCATCGATCTTATCAGATCAAGTTTCAATACGCCAATAAACTGTCGGGATTCAGCTGTCATCGTCATCTGGTATTGAATCAAATCTATTCATCGTATAGCGCCCTTGTCAGACATCGGTCCAAGACATCGGTTCAAAAGCAGGAAACCCTGAGATTATCCTAAAATAAGAGTTTGATGTTAATGTCGAAACCTGGTGAAATCCAACTCTTACCCTGATTATGCAATATCCAACTGACTGCAAAGAGTGAAATCTTGATTGGGACCATTTCATGTAGGATCCGGCAACCCTAAAACAAGGCAACTCATCAGTGCGACGTATTTTAGATGATACGGATCAATTGCAGAAAAGTTATATTCTGAAATAACTTTTTTGCTACTTCTGACCTAATTCTAAATTTGTGTGGTCTTCCACTGGTCATAATTGAATACTAATTGGCATTATTTCATTTTGCATACTAAGCATCACAAACGACATAGGCATATGTCCGCACAGAATATTCATACTACTTCCCAATGCACGGTGACCAATTTACATTTACATGTATATGCCATAGTGAAGTATGAATCGCGCCTAACTGATCGCTATTTTTTTCGTCTCATTAACCAAAAACATACTGTGATAAATCCAAATAAGCAAAAACATTTTAATAAATTTAAATAGGCAAAAACAAACCTTTTTGATGAGTCCAGGAAATCACCAAAACAACATCTGTATCTGGAATGGAAGAATAACAACATTAAAAAAATGAAGACACTACTTTGTGAATTATAGTAAAAAAGCAAGAAAACTTCACTGGGACAAAGGGGAGCAGTTAAAAGTAAAACTGCTAAAATGGATTGCAAAAAAAGTTGCAAATAAGCGGTTAAAAAGTGAAAAAACAGTAAAAATATGTGAAATAAATTCAGAAAAGCAAAGTAGAAAAACTGCAGTTTAAGCCTACCTGGACAAACATTCAAAGATATAGAAAAATCATGCAAGGAATGAAGTTAAAAACACATGCCAAAAAATAATTCAAAGAGAAAGATAAAATACATGCAGAGAATAGAGTTAAAAATACATGCAAAGTATAAAGTTAGTCATGCCAGCACAAATAGTCAGACAAAGTATACAAAAAATAGACATCAATTCGGGCTAGTACGAAATTTCAAAAAAAGCGGAATGTAAACTGGGGATAAAACTTGAGAATTAAAAATTGAAGATAAACCTTTAAAAATAATAAAAATTATTAAAAATTGAACATATATAACTTTTTAACATAAAAATTTTAAAACTGGATAATTAAAAATTGAAGATAAACCTTGTGAAGACTATAATAATAAAAACTGAGGTAAAATTAAAAAAATCAAAAAGCCTGCAGCAAACAAGAGTAAAAGGACTGCCTGAAATGGCACATGAAGATAATAGTTGTAGCAATACCTCCCCTGTGCTATGTTGCGAAAAAGTGCCCTACACACGGAAGGTATTGACGTACTTTTGTACAAAATACAGAATATTAAAGCACCTGTCTGGTTGCTTTAATATTTAGTATTCCTACCTATAATTTGTTTAGACAATACCAGCCACGAGTACAATATTAAAATTGTACGTAGTGTCTGATATTAGCATAAGAGCACATAATCCTGTTATGGACTCTGAGTAACAAAATATATACATGATGCGTGTTGCTTTGTGGGATACAAAATCACGTGATGAGTAAACCCTATTTGGGTTGCCGACCAGTTGCGAAGCAAAGGCAACCCTTTTGTATCTGAAATGTCTGTTATTATTATTATTAATATTATTTTTATTGTTGGTCAGTTATTTTCTTCTGTCCCAAACTTTCCTCGGAAATTTTCTGCAAAATTTCCGGTGTTTGGCCCCATCATTTTTTGCAAAACTGGTTCATACTATCGTTAAACAACACTAGATAGGTAAGTATACATACGTACTTACGTGAACTAGGTACTTACGTAAAAACATTTCAAGACGTATAAGCCGTAGACGTAGAATTAAAGTTTGTAAAAATAGCAATTATAAGAATTTAAGGTGGTAGTTGCGTTTTCGAGGTTTTTGTGATTTCTATGTTAACTTTGCGCCACCAGTACTCAAGTTATAAGTGACGCCTGAGCATGAATTTTTGGGACAGTACTCTAAAGGTCAAAATCCCCAGGCATGTCTCTCACTTTTTCGAAATTTCACCTGTGGACATTTTTAGAGGGTTTTAATTACAAAAAAATATCTTAAATTTTCGGTGCGTTTGCTTTTCAGCTATTTTCTCAGTAAATTGACTAGTTATTAAAAAAGTGGGGGACATGCCTGGGGATTTTAAACATGTCAAAAACCTTACCAACTTTCAGCTCCAACAGGTAATCATATGATTCAGAGCTGTGGCGCAAACTTTTTGTAAAAAATTGTAATATTTTGGAAAGGACCTTTCTTTAGTCGCTTATACTGGAAACAAAATCACAGGTTAAATTTCAATGCATGGCATACATTTAGGAAACATATTGTTCTACCTAATGCAAAAAACCGCTTGTGATTTGAATTTGTAAACGCTGAGCTATGGCTTTTCAAAAAAACACCTAAAAACGCAATTACCCCCTTAATAGAAAACTATAGACTATTGTCTTCACTAATTAAAACCTGATGTCCCCAAACGCCCAATTTACCCACATACATTACCCATTACAAGCAGTTTATAAAACTTTGCTACCACAAAGCAACACGCATATGTATCAAAGTGCCTTTGAAAAAATACTAAAAACTACGGAACTATTCAAAGACCGTAATGTTTAGTATTTGTTTACAAAATTAGGGGCAAGCAAAATGCCTGACCCGAAGCTTGATATTGATGCAAGATACTCGGTTAGCAATCCATTGCATACAAAACGTTTGGTGATTCTTCCAAAGTACCATTTGCACAAGTTACTTCCAGTATATCTTCCTTGAGTGCAAAACACAAGATTATTACTACTTATTATTATAAATACTACTAAAACGCATTCGGAAAAATACCTGACATACTACATACCTAACTAGTTCTTAGTTCCAGCATTAAGACCCAGCCCCAAGTCAAAAACTTTGCAAATGCTGAAAAGCCTTATGAAAAATTCATCCTACACTTAGCAATCTCAATTAGAGTAGAAACAAAGGATTAGGGATTTGTAAAAACCATGAAACATCACATTAAAATAACTGACATCGACAAATCTGATCCCTGTTGGTTCACTGTTGCTCGAGAGTCGGGATGCATCGCGCAGTCTAAAACAAAAACTTAAGGCCTATTCCTTTACCGGATTAAAGGGTCAATTATAATCGGACTTGCCATTCCAAAACCTCCGGATTAAACGGACTTAACTTTTAGTGCGCTGCTTTTTAATCAGACTAAACGGACTTAACTATGCACGCTAATGTTAAGCGTTCATGTTAAGTCCGTTTAGGCCAGTGGTAGTTTTGGAATGGGGTCAGACTAAACTTAAGCCGCAGACTTATTTTAACTCGTTTAGTCCGTTTAGTCCGATTTGTCATTCCAAAACCTCGGACTAAAATAAGTCCAGTCCGTTTAATCCGGTAAAGGAATTGGCCCTTAGAATCAAACGTGGCAAAAATGGAGGATGAATGAAAAGTTTTGGTAAAACTGCACGACTATACTGAGGTAAGACACTAAGACTGATACGCTAACAGCTAGTTCTAGTTTAGGGTTGCCCTAATCACGATAATTTGTCCGGCTTCGTTCGATATTTAGAAACTATACCAGCAAAACTTACATTAAATGTCAGTGCGAATAGACCCTTAATTTTGTGGACGCTTAAAGGTAAGGCTGGTTTGGACTGAAATACCGTATGGAAAGTAAAAAGAATGAAACTGCCTTTTTCAATTTTTTCTTTTAGTATCACCTCATCCCAGCTGTTTGGCCATAGCTAGGAATTTGTGAATGGATCATCGGCTCCGACTCAGGAACACTTTGGCAGTCTTCATTTTTCAATCCAACACCGTGGTTTCTAGAAAAATGAAATGTTTGTAACCTTCAGTATATACTGACGATAAGCAAGCAAAAACTGCAAATTCGAAATTTGCAAACATCGAATTTATTCAATCCAACCTTTTGTTTTCGAATTTCGCTTTTGGTTTTAAACCTGTAAACCGCAACAGCATAATCGTTAGTTAAAAAATAGTAAAAATATAATTTGGTAACGAGTATGCGCCTTTCCTCAGCCAAAAACACAATTCGGTAACGAGTATGCGCCTTTTCTCAGCCAAAAACACAAAAAACTACGTTTTTACAAAAAAGTTTTATCGAAACATCCAAACCCAAAGTTTGATCGAAATATCCAAACGCGTATTTGGAAAAGAACCGCGACATCAACTTTAACATTGATTGCTTGAAACCATTGCCGGCTAGCTAGCTTGCGCAAGCGCTTTTCAGTTCTTACTGATTGGGCTATCACACAGGATACGACACTTACCTATGGTTCCACGGCTTTAAATGGTTGATCTTCCTACCCCGATTGGACCGAAACGCGGGGAGAATCGAGAGACAACCGTCCGGCAGCTACAAGCGATTAGACAATGACAAAATTTGCAATCGATCTGCACAGCAAAACGCGCAGAACACGCACACACCCACTCTGGCTGAACAAAAATCGATAACTACTACATTTCAGTGTGTGTACGTGGGTTTGTTTGGCACAGCTCATTTGCATATTAAAGAGAACATGTGTCATAGATGAGTGGATGTAGACAGTCCATGAAAGCAGGTCGATATCGTCTTCAGATAACACATGCGTATGCGGATTATGTACATATGTATGTACGTACGTAGGTATGTTGTGTTCATGTTGTAGTGGTGGCAATGCCTAAAGTCTGACCAGAAATTGCTGAATCCGGAGATAAAACAGTTACCTACCGTTATTCCCTAAGGTGCCCGTCTTCATATTGCAAGCATCAAGAGTACAGCGAGTAGTCACGAAAATAAGTTTTAGTACACTTATGTAGTGTACATCAGCTTCCTACCTCAGCAAATGACCCGAACTTTACTTTAACGTAAACTGATGGAACACATCCACGCGTATTGTTGATGCTTTCCGATAACAAACAGTTACAGTTTGCACTACTTCATGTCGTTAGCTCTAATGTAGAAGACCACAGCATGGTGTAGTGGTTAGATGTTGCACTCTAAAACACGCTCCGCACATGACCAGTTTAACGTTAGCAGCACACTGAATATCTAAAATCAAAATTAAAGACCTGTTGGGCTGTGGCCCAATAGGAAAAAACTAGGTAAGCGTACTAAGTACTACATACAGTACTGCGCGTAGAAAAATTGCTTGTTCGTCGACTTATAGCGAGCTTCGACCTTCGCGAAAGGTGACGTAGCTTCGCAAAAAGTGACGAACAAACATTTTTAATTTTTAACTTTTTTGTTCCTTCTAGGGAAGGAACTATTGTTTTGAAACTAACTGTTCGCAGCGTTAAACGCTGCTGAGCAGGCTGCATAGACTGTATGTTTTGTGTGTGTTTTCAGCCTGGGAGTTGACTGCTGATTTTTGTCTGCGTATATGCACAAAAATCAATAATCGATGTAGAGTGTTGTAGTGTACTTTTTCAGCCTCGGCACCGTAATGTTTCACCAGCAGTATATAAGAGCCCCTTCATAACACTGTTTATCGCTTCTTAGAGCTGATGTGTTCAGCTCAGATCAAAGCGTAATTTGGGCCGAATGGCTCGCTGCAGCGGGATGCTTAACATCCTGCAGCACTTTTTTACGCGGCGGCCTCAGCCGCCGCGTATATACTATATTGCAATCGTCTTCTATGATTGCATGTAGTTCTACTGTAAAACAAGAGGCAGGTCATGAAAAAGCACTGTTTGTGTGGGCGTGTGTATGATTCTATGCACGTAGCTAGCTATATATATGCATTACGTACTTAGCGATATAAGACAATTGATTTGCAACGCAGTACGACCGTGTGTCAGACCAAACCTAACATGTACGTCCACAGGAAAGTATTCTCATTGCACAGTGTTGAGATGAAACCTGTTTGGACAATGTTTCATAGATTACATATTAGTGTGTTGGAGCCAAGGGATGGAAAACTTTAGATGGCGTTTCCAACTAGTGATGTTGGTTGGATCGTCTGAACGGATTGGATCGACATTAAAATTCCGTGTCGGCGATTCGAATCGGTAAAGAATTAGATGTCTGGACCTCAAAATTTCAAAATTTGGAGTTTTGTATTCACAATTCACAATCTTTTCTAGCGGCCAGCCAATTAAATGCACAAGTCTAACTACAACTCCAATGATTCAAATATTGGCTTGTTATAGAGGCAGAGGCAGAAGTATACAGTTTATACATTTCCAAGTGAAGGGGAAGTTTCTCATCATTGAAGTCGCGTGAAGACACGTTTCTAGACATCTGTGATCTTAATCTTTGCACACAAAAACAATTTCGCACAATGTTTTAGTTAACACAAGCGTTAGCGTTTTGCAAATTAACGTATAATTTCCTTTCGAAATTTAGATTGTCATTTAGTTCAGTCGCAGTGAGTGATGATAAGTTAATCTACAATTCGGTCTCTTTTCTTCCACCGAATAGGCACCTCATTTTTTCAAAATTTTATGCCTTTACCATCAAGCGTTAACCCTCTTACAGCCCCTGAAAAATGGCAACATTTGTGAAAATAGCGCTAGCATTTGCTGGCTAGTAGCTATAACTGAGGGCAGATTCCTTCACCAAATTAAAAGGTTAATTTTAATCGGACTAAACGGTTGAAAAATTAAGCTTATACCTTCCATTCCGAAACCTCCGGATTAAGCGGACTTAACTTTAAGCGCGCTGCTTTTTAGTCGGACTAAGCGGATTTTACGGACTAAAAAATTTTACTGATTTTACTAAAGGGTCTAAATGTTAAGCGTACATGTTGAGTCCGTTTAGTCCAGTGTTTGTGGTAGTTTTGGAAGGGACGCAGCTAAAATCAAACCGCTGACTTATTTTAAGTAGTTTAGTCCGTTTAACCAGATTTGCCATTCCTAAACCTCGGACTTGAATAATTCCGTTCGCTTAATCCGGTAAAGCAATGGGCCCTTAGTGGATTTCACAAAGGTGGTTTTATTCAACAATAGCTTAGCTATGTTAAAATTTCAAACCTGTAGCACAGCAGCTCTCTGTTTTGCTGAAGTAACAACTGAGCTAAAACCATGGCTTAAGAAAATTTACGAAAATCGTAACGAATCAGGCGACATTTCTTAACGAAATTACGTGCAAATCATATACAAACGTACGTAAAACCCATCTTTGTGAATCCACCCTTAAGAGTTGTCATGTTTAGCTATAGATGTTGGCTTTAAAATATTTGGGTGCCGCGTTTTATATTCGAAGAATATCCTCAGCACTGTAAGCATGTCGCAACGAGTTCAATCCAAGATTAATTTAACTCTACTCGCAAAACGTGCTTGTTGTAATGTACGTACATACGTAGGTAGTAGGGTAAGTACCTAAGTTACGCAATGTAGTGTACAGTAGGAGAATAGATACAATTCAATTAAACTTGAAAGGTAGACACCGGGGAAGGAACATTGCCCCTTTTGGGGCCTACTTGTTACATTGAAAATGTGTTTAGGAACACTTTTTTCAAAAATTTTTGTTTGTCACTTTCCGGCCAACCTTGGTGTAGTGTTTGTGACCGGCCAGCCAGCCAAATTCAACCCACTGACAAAAGGGGGGAAAATTTACACCGTGACACCGGCATAGCAATCCGGCAGGCTAAGTTTATGCCGAAATGACACTCTGGACTGGTTTTATTCAAAAATTTGGCCGTCCCGGCTTTCACGTTCACAGCCGGCCGGCGGCTTTCGCGGCCGGTCACAAACACTACCTTGGTGACTTTTCACGACGGATAAAACTCACCGTACGCCGACGAACAGGAAACTTTTGTTGCACAGTAGTGTAGTTTCATATTCGGCCACATAGTTTTATCTTGCTCCGTTTTTTTACCACCTAGTTTTTCAGAACTATGTAAACTAAACTCGGTGAATTTTTTAACAGTTTGGACAATACCTAAGCGTAATGAATATTTAACTCTTATTTATGACTATACTTCACTGAAGCCCCTACCTAAGTGATGGTATTTGTAACCCATCATAAGAAGAAGTAACCCTAATCTGAGTAATGTGAATACCAGCAAGCTGAGGGCCTTTTCCTTTACCGAATTAAAGCGTTAAGTACAATCGCACTAAATGGTTTATAAGTTATGCTGAAAACTGCCATTCCAAAACCTCCGTATTAAACGCACTTCACTTTTACCGCGCTGCTTTTTGATCGGACCAAGAGTACATAATAGGAAGAGTATGACACTCTTCCTATTATGCCTAGCAGCGCGCGTCCAATGCGCAGCGCGAAATAGGCCTTTTATGTACGGTTTTGAGGGGGGGGTACCCCCCCCTCAACTGAAGACCCCGTACTCAACTGAGGGGGGGTACCCCCTACTCAGTTCGATACCCCGTGCTCAACTGAGGGGGGGGTACCCCCCCCTCAACTCAGCACCCCGTCTTCAGTTGAGGGGGGGGTACCCCCCCTCATTTCAAGACACTGACAAAGTCTTTGCGCTACCCCCCCCCCCTCAGTTCAGTACCCCGTCTTCAGTTGCGGGGGGGGGTACCCCCCCCCCCCCTCAGTTCAGCACATCAACAAAAGTCCTTGTCAGTGTCTTGAAATGAGGGGGAGGGTACCCCCCCCTCAACTGAAGACGGGGTGCTGAGTTGAGGGGGGGGGGGTACCCCCCCCTCAGTTGAGCACGGGGTCTTCAGTTGAGGGGGGGGTACCCCCCCCTCAAAACCGTACATAAACGGGCTATTTCGCGTTGCGCATTGGACGCACGCCCGTAGGCATAATAGGAAGAGTGTCATACTCTTCCTATTATGTACTCTTGATCGGACTAAACGGACTTGACTCTGCACGCTAATGTTAAGCGTGCATGTTAAATCCTTTTAGTCCAGTGGTAGTTTTGGAATGGGGTCAGACTAAAATTGAGCCGCTGAGTTATTTTAACTCGTTTAGTCCGTTTAACCCGATTTGCCATTTCAACATTTTGGACTAAAATAAGTCCAGCCCGTTTAATCCGGTAAAGGAATAGGCCCCTAAGTCTCCGTTACTTTTCCCCAAGAGTTTGACATGCATTACAAACGAAGTTTTGCCCGCAGGGTAACGTACCGCAGAGGTAGGTACGTGGAAAAATATGTGTGACAGATCACAGATGTGTGAAGCAAACGAAAGTTAGCTATTGTATTTGTTCCTTCTAAAGATGGAACAATTGTATTGCAATTTGCAACTTAATTGTTAAACACTGCCTCGCCTGTGCCCTCTATGTTTTGAGTTAAGTCAGCTGGTTGATGATTTGGTATATGTAGCTAGCTACCGATGCCGGAAACACCGTAAGCTGACTGTTTGCAACTTTGTTTCTATAATGTCAAAAAATCGGCAAGATACGGTTTGAGATTACATACTTTTCTGTATAGTTGCTCGGCAGTCAGCGTCCTTTTCAGTAACAGCCATGCGGGTTCTGGAGATGTTTTGTACGTTTGCGAATTTACGAAAAAAATAGGTCACGTGCAGATTGCAGAACCAACAAACGTAGTGGCGTGGAATCACAAAGGATGTTGAAATTTTGACTCGCAACGGTCATTCATTGAAATAGAACATCGGAGACTCGTAACTTTGAAGCATTACCTAATTTCGAATGAAATAGAACATCATCTTGAAACGTTCTGTGTATTTCATATGATCACATATATATTCAACTTAACTACGTTTAAGTTTAATAAACACCTTAATGCCGACCAATCAGTTTAGTTACTTTTCGCATGCACAAGTAGAAAATAAAACGGCTGCATGAATCAGTTTAGATTGAGCCTACCCTCGAGTGGATCCATGTTATTTGTCAAGTTGAGTCTGCAACAAAAGATGTGAGCAATCTACATCTTTCTGCAGACTCAAGTCGACTAGGAACGTTAAACACGTAAAACTTGTGCACAAAGTACTCGAGGGCTGAAGCTAAATAGAGCAGCTAAATTCCAGTCCTTAGCTAATCTCTTAGCTTATTGGCCTTGCTACCCACTTGACTACTGCAGAGGGCAAGGCTACCTACCTAGAGCCTACCTAATGACAACCATGGACTGTTTGTGGGAAACGTCGAGATACCCATAAAGTGCCAGGAAAACCCCTATTAAATACCGAAAACTCAAAACAAGCTGTTTTACTTCAACGAAACAGTGCACCACATAAAACAATGTCAGTAACCAAATACAGGATACCAAGAGTATACAATATAAATACTGAAAAGAGCATGCCACACTCCCCTACCTCGGTAAAAATCTCGGTAGACGCGTTGCAAAATAACAGCTGCAAAACGAGACAGCGCCTCTTTTCCTACGTCAGGCCTCAATTCAGGGTATTTTTGGTCGATCAGGGAGACAATGTACCCAAAATTTAGAGGGAGACGCCCAACAAATTCTAACTCCGTTTTACATGTAATATCTATGGTAATCACGTGTGGTTGGGCGAGGTTGCGGTTTTTCCACCTCTAATGCGCAACGCATCTACCGCTCTGCATAGCTGGGGATAGGAGCATGTGACAAATTATGTGCTCTTGATGGTTCAAATTTCACAATAATGACGTACTGACGCACATAAAGCCATTTGCAACATAACAAAGATATTTTTCACATATCCTTAAGTTAATATCTGCAGTCTGCACTTTGCAAATTCCTTCAACCTTAATTAAGTAAAAGTTAACGTCTGTAAGGAGTGTGAAAATTTTGTATCGCGTTTACAATTGTATGCAAACCACTAGAAAAGTAAAGTAATTATAGTAAAAAAAACAACTAACGCAGGAAAACAACGTAACGTAACAGCAATTAATAAGCACCGTTATTTTAATAATTAATATTAATATTAAAAGTCCGTATTTAAAATACTTTTAATATTAATAATTTTATTAATATTAAATCAAAAATAAAATGAGAAGTTTATTTATATTAATATTAAATTAAAATATTTTAGGAATCGCATTTATATTAATATTAAAATAAAAATAAATTGCAAGCTTTATTTATATTAATATTAAATTAAAAATATTTTACGAATTGTATTTATATTAATATTAATATTAAAAATAAATTCCATTATTAAAATAACGGTATTAATAAGTAAAAACTATAACCAATGAAGCATGGTTAGTTCTTTTATGCGTTTGTCTTCAAATTAATGAGGGGACCTCGGGAGACATATATTCCAGGAAAACAAACCACAACAATAAAATCCGTATCAGTATCAACTCTTTCGAAAATGCTCTATGTTGATCTGAAGGCCGGTTCATGCTTGTCCTAAAGAACATGGGCACAGTACATTTTAGTCAGCTACTGTGAAGCTATCGTCTTATCTGATTTTTTGCATACACAGTGGACTTTTGCATACCTTCATCGTGCAAAAGAATGGTTTATTTGGCCAGGTCGTTTTGTTGAAATTACTCGTGAACAAAACAATAAGGACAAGCGCAAGGACAAACATGAACCGAGCTTTAGTGTTAGCAACAGCTTATGCCGATCTCTGATTGTTTTAATCAGACGTATTTTTTTATAATTTAGACATCTAACGTAAAACTGCTTAAGCTTTTCCCATTGTCTGAATAAGCTCAGAGTTTGAATAAAAGAAAAAATATAAAAATCGTTCGTATCATATGTTATATTAGGTGGTGTGTACTGAGAACCAAACACATAGCGACCGCGGCCTCCCCTATTTATGCCTTGACAGTGACTTCCATTTTGGGTTCTTCAGGTGGTTCGTAGGCTTTCTCCAGAGGAGTCACCACCGTTCCCTCCCAGAGGCTCATCTCCGTGGCAACACCTATAAACAAAATTAAGCGCGATCTTGATTATTAATAATTAAGTAAACGTCAACTAAGTTTGTGTTCTCAGCAAAACGTACCTAGAGTTTTAATTACAATACATACAGCTACGCTTTAATTTCAGTTGATAAACATTTCGTTTTCGTTTTCGCTTTCGTTTTTGCTTTCGTTCAATTTCGTTTCGTTTTCGCTCTTTGCTTCGTTTTCGCTCGTTGTGTAATTTGGCAGCTGAGGCGGTATCAGCTGTCAGGTTTATGGCGGTATGCTTCTTTAAAGTTTAGTATGAGTTTGAGAATGAGAGCGGCAAACATGAATAGCAAAGCAATACTCAGGGCAGCAGAAAGAGACAGGCGCACTCATCCATTAAAAACTAATCAAATCAAGTGGGTAGGCTTACAACTTTTGGGTTGCAATAGAAATTATTTGAGTTTCGTGCATTTCGTTTTCGTTTTCGCTTTCGTTTTCGTTTTCATTTCGTTTTCGTTCAATTTAGTTCAACTGAAATTAAAGCGTAGCTGTAATGACTACGAACCACGAAAAATAGTTGCAGGTACTAGTTTGGCTTGGTGACCTACCATATTTGGGCAGGAAACAAGTCGAAACTTGAGCACGTGTTAAAACAAAGAAACAAGCGAACATGGGCGCGGGAGGGCTGGGGAATTCAGGGATTCTCACCACCACCACCCCCCCCCCCGAAGACATCCTCAACCCCCTTATTACTTCAAATGTGCTCACGATCGGAAAATCAGTTACACACGAAGGTACATGGTAAAATGATGGAATGGTGGCTCATAGAGAGAACATCGACGGAAATGGTGTTACGTAAACGCCCCCCCTTCCGGTGTAAACTTAATTCTGAGCCGGTAATAAACGAGTTTGAGAAATCTTATTTCACTCCACACTGACAACTAAACTATTTGCGATAATATGCAGGGAAAAGTCTTACTTGCGGATCCCTCCAGTCCCAGAATGTGTTTGTATCCCCCGTGGCAGAGCACACGCAATAAAGTCTGGCCGTGCAGCAAACGAGGTCCTGCAATAAACAATCTATTTTGCACTGCAAACGTGCAGAAGATGCAGTAAACGCTAAACAACCGTGGCTGGAATTCACATCCTAACACACACTAACACGAAAGTCTCTCTTAAGTTAGTGCCCCACTTAAGGTGGTAGTTGCGTTTTCGAGGTTTTTGTGATTTCTATGTAAACTTTGCGCCACCAGTACTCAAGTTATAAGTGACGCCTGAGCATAAATTTTTGGGACAGTATTGTAAAGGTCAAAATCCCCAGGCATGTCTCTCACTTTTTTGAAATTTCACCTGTGGACATTTTTAGAGGGTTTTAATTACAAGAAAATATCTAAAATTTTCGGTGCGTTTGCTTTTCAGCTAATTTCTCAGTAAATTGACTAGTTATTAAAAAAGTGGGGGACATGCCTGGGGATTTTAAACATGTCAAAAACCTTACCAACTTTCAGCCCCAACAGGTAATCGTATGATTCAGAGCTGTGGCGCAAACTTTTTGTAAAAAATTTTAATATTTTGGAAAGGACCTTTCTTTAGTCGCTTATACTGGAAAGAAAAACAAAGGTTAAATTTCAAGGCATGGCATGCATTTAGGAAAAATATTGTTCTACCTAATGCAAAAGACCGCTTGTGATTTGAATTTGTAAACGCTGAGCTACGGCTTTTTAAAAAAACACCTAAAAACGCAATTACCCCCTTAAGTAAAACACTTAAAATTGTTAGTGTTGTTTTGTTTTGACATAATTTACACAGCGGACATATTGATAGAGTTACAATACGAGCCAAGGTTCATTTTTAAAATGAAGTTAAGAATGGCACATTCTGATTTCTTTTTTCTCTGCATCGCGGTCACTTAAAGAGAACTCTATTTTAAACACAGCGAAGAGGGTTTATAAATTTTGTCTGCATTTTAGCACCTGTTGCTCAGGGGTGAGAATACTTTGGATTCTCAGATTATTCTCGCACGGATCGATGATGCCAGCGGAGCCCGGAAGGAAGATACCCGCCGACAAAAGCTGAAGGCATCGCCTAAAACAGTGAGTAATAATTAATAGGATATGAACTATCCTAAAGCAAAATGATAAATATTATAATTATCCAATTTTTCCATTTATGGATACTATATTTTACTAACTTACTACACCTTAAAAACTACGTCTAGCTTTTCACATTACGTTTTGATGTACTCGACGTACGAGACTTGTCAGATGATTGAACTTCATGTACATAAGTGGAGGTGGGCAACCTCGTATATATAATATGAGTCCGTCTGAAACTTTCACAGCTTACAGTTTTATGTTTCAAAACATGCCCTACAAGTTGAAAGTGTGGCGGACAACTAATATATATACAGAATAAAAATCGAAAGTTAAAAAGCAGAAAAATATAGTTTTGCAAGATTTCATCTCTCTATATACAGTCATTACTTATTTGGTCTGCTAATAAAGATGTGTATCTAAAACATCCGAGTGTCAGGGTTAGATAAAAAAAGCCTTCTGAAACATCACAAATTGGTGACCCTGCCTTTTCCACTTTTCGCACACCATGCTGGCCCCCTACTTCATTTTTCTGCTGATCCGACTGCATGCGTTGAGTGCCAACAAAGAGTCTCACTATCTACACGCGTCACCACCGTGCCAGACTCCTAAAGCGCCTTGGTATGATCATGGGTTTGTTGCTGTATCACTAATTTTGGCACAAACTCCTATGCAAACGAACTTTGTGCACTCCAAACTTTCTAGACAATATGCTACCTCGCCTTTTCACATGTTTTGGAGCGTACCTACGAACAATTTGCGTCTAGCTACGTTTTTACGTTTGCTTTTGCTGGTAAGCGGCGACGTGGAGCCTAATCCTGGCCCGCCCATGGAGGCTGGTCCCGGTGCTCATGCTGCCGAACCAGTTTCTGTTGCACGCGTTGCTGTGAAACCACCCCCTTTCTACCGCCAAAATCCCAGCATCTGGTTTCGTCAGATGGAAAGCCAGTTTACCCTGGCTCAGATTACCACCGACAGCACCAAGTATCACCATGTCCTCGCAGCGTTGCCAGAAGACGTTGCACTGAACTTACCTGCGGATATGGGAACAAACTACGAGGAGGTAAAAAACGTAATTTTGAGACTGTATACCAAAACGAAAACTGAACTAATAGAAGAAGCATTAGGCGAGGCGTCTTTACAAGGCGAAAAGCCTAGTTTCTTTTTCCGACGCCTGAGCCGGAAACTGGGGGAAATTGGCCTACAAGCAGATGATGACCTGCTTAAACACAAGTTGCTAAACGCTGTTCCGGTCCAAGCGAGGGCAGCTTTGGCCGGACATTTGCATCTTAGAGGCGATGACTTTGCATCTTTGGCCGACACAATTATGCAAATGGTAGAAAAAAACACAGTCGCCGCCGTGTCGCATGGCTCTCGACCGAGACCTTCCGGTCGCGAGAATGTGAACGGCGCTTCTGGTTCAAGTTACAACAATGGCACAGTTTTTCCCTTCGCAGCTGGTCAAAAACCTAAAATTTGTCGTTTTCATGTCTATTACGGACCAGCTGCGAGACGCTGCAAACCTTGGTGCAA
Organism: Trissonchulus sp. WLG1_4; assembly: GCA_030248245.1. Taxonomy (NCBI): domain Eukaryota; kingdom Metazoa; phylum Nematoda; class Enoplea; order Enoplida; family Ironidae; genus Trissonchulus; species Trissonchulus sp. WLG1_4. The sequence goes on from JASANF010018179.1 coordinate 32,906, forward strand.
ATGGCCGGGCCAAAAACCCCAGTTCATAGATCCAACTTCAAGAAGCTCCTCTCCCGCTCCCACCCCTGGAAACCAAAGAAACTCCTCACCCGCCCGCACCCAGGAAAACCCCCAGTCACTGCAGTAAGCGCTGTACACTGCAGTGCACTATTGACGATACCCGCGAAACTGTGTGATAAACCTTTAAATATGTTGATTGACACTGGTGCAGATGTTTCGTTACTTCGCAAAGCCGAAATTTTTACCCCTTTTATTGAACATTCTGACTGCGTCCTTAAAACTGTGTCTGGATCAAACATTAGTATCTATGGTAAAGTAACTTGCGAAATTTCTTTAAAGGCGATACGCAGATCATTTCAACATACGTTTATAGTTGCAGACGTCGACCAAAATGTACTGGGCATGGACTTTTTAGCTAAGAATAAGTTAGTAATTGACTGTCACAAAGGTTGCTTGATTGACAGCACAACAGATATTAAAGTAACTTTAACTACCTCACGTATTCCAAGTTATTCTAGTGCAGTATTCGATTTCGACAGTCACGAAAACTCTCGAATTCGAAAACTTTGCTCTGACTATAAAGAAATTTTTGCACCTTTAGTTTTCGACGCGCAGTCGCTACCTAAGCACTCAGTTACTCACCGAATTATTACTAAAGGCCCCCCAGTTTTCAGTCGTCCTAGACAGCTTAATCCGGAAAAGCTGAAAGTGGCAAAGACTTTTTTTGAATCCATGCTCAAAGACGGCATCATTCGGCCCTCGTCAAGTGAATGGGCCAGCCCTCTCCACATGGTTCCCAAGAAGAGTCCGGGCGACTGGCGACCATGTGGCGACTATCGGTCGCTTAACAGGAACACTGTGGCTGATCGATATCCACTGCCTCACTTACTTCAGTTTACGGCAAACTTGAAGAACTGCAAAATATTCTCAACTCTCGATTTGGTCAAAGCGTATCACCAAATACCAGTCGAGCCGGACGACGTTCGTAAAACAGCTATAACTACTCCGTTTGGACTTTATGAGTTCTTCCGGATGCCGTTCGGACTACGCAATTCCGGTTGCACATTTCAACGCTTCGTCGACGAAGTATTACGCGGTCTGGATTTCGCTTTTGGCTACGTCGATGACGTTTTGATAGCGTCTTCTACCGAAGATGAGCACATACAGCATTTAGAAAAGCTTTTCCAAAAACTGCAAAGTTACGGCATCAAAATCAACTTTACAAAGTGTGAATTTTTCCAAAAAGAGTTAAACTTTCTTGGTTATTGCATCTCAGCTGACGGCATACGACCAAAAAAAGATAAAATTGAAAGCCTTTTAAATTTAGCTCCTCCGAAATGTTACGGTGACCTTAGGCGCATGATTGGAATGTTTAGTTTTTACCGTCAACATGTGCCAAACTTTGCCAATATCACCTCACCGCTGCACGACTTGTTACGTTTTTCCCAGCCTAATTCTAACTCGAAGGCTGAATTCAAGTGGCTACCAGTTCACGAAGCTGCTTTTCACGAGCTCAAGTCAAAGATTGGTGATGCTACATTACTTTATTATCCATCAGTTGAAGATAAGTGCTATACATTGACGACAGACGCTTCCGGTGTGGCCTATGGTACAGCCTTACATGTTTCCCGCGGTAATTCGTCCGTACCGCTTGCGTTTTACTCTCGACAGTTTTCCCAAGCTCAGCGCAAGTGGTCAACGTTTGAACGGGAGCTATATGCACTATACGACTCTACCAAAAAGTTCCAACACTTGCTCGAAGGGCGTTATGTCGTGGCCTATACCGATCACAAACCATTAGTGTCCGCTTATAACAAGAAAGCCAGCACTGATCCCAAACAACATCGTCAGCTGTCATATCTAACTGAATTTATTGACGAAGTTCAATTTATCTGCGGAAAAGACAATATAGTGGCAGATACCTTATCGCGGAACGTGAACGCAGTTCAAACAGATGTTTTTGATCTAACAACTATTTCAAAAGCCCAAGATAAAGCATCCGAAGACGATCTCAGCGGAAGTTATCAGCGAAAAAGTTTCCCTCTTGCAGACGGAAATCTAATTCTCTGTGATACCTCCACTCCGTATCCTCGTCCAGTTCTCCCTAAGAGCTGCAGAAAGCGTGTTTTTGACGATTTACATAATCTTGCTCACCCGGGAGTCAAAGCCAGCATCCGTTTGATTACGTCACGATATGTTTGGATGGATGCAAAAAGAGATATTAAACGGTGGTGCAACGAATGCGAAGCCTGCCAAAAAGCAAAGATACTTAGATATCCTAAAACGCAGTTACAAGCCTTTCCATCGGGAGGACGTTTTGAGCACATCCATATGGACATTGTTGGGCCGCTTCGCGGTTCCAGTACCAATGACCTTTACTTGGTTACCTATATTGATCGGGAAACAAATTGGGTAGAAGCTGACCCGGTCAAGTCCATAACTGCACAAGAAATCGCACAGTCATTCTTACGAGCCTGGGTTCAACGTTTCGGTGTCCCTTTGACTGTAACGACAGACAGAAGAAGGCAGTTTGAATCGGAACTGTTCAACGAGCTTTCCAAATTAATTGGTTTCACGCGAATACGGACAGCCGCTTACCACCCAAGCAGCAATGGAAAGATTGAACGTTTTCACAGAACATTGAAATCTGCACTAAAAGCCAAAAACCAAGACTGGACCACAGCTTTTCCAATTGTACTGTTTGCCTATCGCATCACCCCTTCTTCAGTCACTGGTGTGAGTCCTTTTGAGCTAGTGACCGGGACAACCGCTCACATACCAGCTAGCTTAATTGTTCCAAACTCCGCCACTTTTAACGTCGATTTTGTCAATAATTTATCCAAGCATTTGCAAGAAATACAATATCAAAACTGGACGAAAGTACCCTTATTTAACGCCACCACCCCTCACCCGTCGCTTTTATCTGACTGTGACTATGTCTGGGTCAGGGTCGACCGTGTTCAAAGACCCCTAGAGGCTCCTTACACCGGCCCTTATCAAGTTCTTCGGCGATACCCAAAAACTTTCGTTCTCCAAATTGGTGATAAAACAGACGCTGTGAGCATTGAACGTTTAAAGCCAGCCATTATGTCATCTCTACCTACCAAAAAGCAACCCATGACTAGTCCAGAACACAAACAAATAATGGCGCCTACAACATCATCTCCAACAGCTATAAAGAAAAAGAGAGCGACAGTTTCATTTGATGTCTAACTGTCTCCGCCAATTTGGGCCGGGAGATGTGTGGCGGACAACTAATATATATACAGAATAAAAATCGAAAGTTAAAAAGCAGAAAAATATAGTTTTGCAAGATTTCATCTCTCTATATACAGTCATTACTTTTTTGGTCTGCTAATAAAGATGTGTATCTAAAACATCCGAGTGTCAGGGTTAGATAAAAAAAAGCCTTCTGAAACATCACAAAAGCATGCTTTAGCTGATTTGCGAATAGTTAGACGAAATATATAAATGTGCGATATCAACATGATAAATTGCCAGTCTGAATCATAATAAGATCCTTCTTGGCCCCTCCTATGCGCCAATGCTGCTATACTACTGCAAAAGAAAATTTGTTATTAGAATACCTATTGAAGCCATGTAATCCAAACACAAATTCTTCAACTTCACAAATAACTAGTCGGGTGGCTGCAACGGGTTGCCGACATAGGCAGATGACTCTCTATTCTAGGCAAAGGACTCTCTAATTTACGCAGTGGACCCTCTATTTGTGTTCAGAAGCTCAAATTACCCCTAGAAACATCAAAATCTCAAAATTTGACCCCTTTGGCCGCTGGGACATGGTACCCTGGGGAGGGGGGCTTGGCGGGGTCCACGAGGGTTCTAGGCAAAAATGGACCCCGGATTCGTGTTCAGGGGGCCAAATTACCCCTAGAAACATAAAAATTTCAACTTCGAAAAATTGATCCCTAGGACCCCTAGACCCCCAAGGGGGGGTACCCTGAGGGGGTCATAGGGGGTCCAGGGAAGTCCTAGGCACAAATAAACCCCGGATTCGTGTTTAGGGGCTAAAATTACCCCCAGAAAGATGAACATCTCAATTTCGAAAATTTGACCCCTGAGGACCCCCTCATTTTTTTGGGGTCACGTGACCTGGCCCCCCGTGAGGTCACGGGGTCACCAAGATGGGGGGCACAATCACTCAAGGGGAGGACCTTTCCACCAAAGTTTGGTCTATATCTATAAAGTATTACCTAAGAAAAAACGCTAACAAACAAACAACATAAAAACGGCTAACAATCAAAAAATGGTCACACCGTGGAAATAAATAAAAAAAATAATTACCTTACTATACTATATAAACTTGCTTGCTCAAAAATAATTACGATAATAACTTAGGATCGGCTCAAAGCAGAAACGTCATTTTTGCGTTATTAGATAGCCGACAACGTTGTCAAAAATTTTTCTATTCAATGTCAGTTCGTAAAAGAAACCGTTCAACCGCTACACCGGTTTAAAAAAAATAAAAACTTCCATACTGACATTTTTTTTGGGCTCGAACCTCTACCACGATGAATGTAAGATGATGATACTACAGTGTCATTTAATTCGCAAATATTGAGACCGTCATAACTTGCCTCAACGTTAACGTAAAAACATAAAACATAAAATTAACATAAACTTAAACATAAAATTGACGCCTTTCAACTCAGAACAGTAGGCGCTTTTGAATGATACCTTACTTGACGCATACCGTCCAAGTTTAAACGCATAAATTTCGATTCTAAATCATGACGCAAGCTTAACGTCAAATTACCGGCCATGTCACCCATCATTTGAAAGCTCTTTGAGTTTGATTACAAACGATGCTAATATTATTATAAAAATGCCCTTTCACCAAGGGCAGCAGTGTGGGTAGGATAGGAAAGTTGGCTGATCTTATAGCAGAAAAATGGTAATAAGCTTGTCAAACACCCGGGACAAGTTTTGCAGCCGAATAGGGAAACTCAGCTTGCAAAATGAAGGGGACAATAGTTACGTCAGAATAGCAGTCGCCAGACACGTTAGTGCTTTCTGCACCCTATTCGCGCGAATCAATCATCCATTATCATCATCTGCACTGTTGCCGTCATATTTTAAGTTATTAAAAAATTAAATATCAAAAATCCGCATTTTTCTATTCTAGGGTTGGGCGCTGTCGCGCCAACCCTGATTATAGTTATATCTCTACGCTTTCAAGCCCTATACGCTTAAGCCTTTACTTAAGGGGCTGACTACACGGATCACATCGTGTGTGATCAAATCTCACTGCTTTGCAGTTGGGCAAAACTTATGAAAAAATTTTGCGTTTTAATATTTTTTGTAAATCATAAATTACGTCACCACAAGGAATTGTCGAACTAAACTAGACGCACTACACTTGTTACAATTTGATTTTTTATTACCTTACTATACTATATATATTTTTTGCTATACTGTATAAATTTTTCGGTAAAAAAGAGAAATGATAATAACTCAGGAACCGCTCAAAGCAGAAACGTCGTCTTTTTTTATTAGATTGCAGAAGTCATGGGCTAAAAGTTTTTTATTCACAGTTAATCGATAAAACAAACCGTTTAACCACTAAACCGGTTTGAAAAAAATAAAAAATTATCATAGTGACATTTTCGGGCTAGAACAGTCACTACAGCAATATGAGATGATAATTAGAACATACGCAACTTCCATTTGGAATTTACCCAAAAATGTTTCCATAACCTATGACATGAGTGTGGTAGAAACATGCTAATAATGTCATCGCAGAGAGAATTAATGGCGCTTTCAAATAATATGTCACGTGGGTCCCCCAATTTTCAAAAAGGGTCTAAATTCCGAAGTCTAAATTTTGACGTACGTTCAATGCTGAGATACAGGGCCATGTGGCCCGTCATTTAAAAGCTCTTGGAACGTGCTTGTAAATGATGCTAAAATTATTTCAGTATGTTTACGCTATCAAATTTTATGACCCTTTAAACCATTTCCTAAAGGGGCTGACTACAATGATCACACAATGTGTGATCAAATCTCAATGTGACTGCAATTTGGGCAAGAGATGGCAAAATTTTTGCCTGAAGTTTTGCTGTCAACTTATACATTACGTCAGCCAAGGGTATGGTCGAACTAATCTAAACTAGACGCACTAGACTTGTTACCTTACTATACTATATAAATTTTTCGGCAAAAAAGAGAAATGGTAATAACTCAGGAACCGGTCAAGGTAGAAACTTTGTTTTTGCGTTATTAAATAGCAGAGATCAATGCCAAAATGTTTTTTATTCGGAGTTAGTCGGTTAAATGAACCGCTAAGCCGCTAAACCGGTTTCCGGTTTGAAAAAATGAAAAATGTTTACACTCACATTTTCGGGCTCGAACATCTACTACGATGACTGTCTGATAATATAGCGATATTTCGTGTCATAATGTAAGCAATATTGAAAGCGTCATAACTTGCTTCAACGTTGACGTACAAACATATAATTGACGGCAATCAACTCAGAACATAAAGCGATTTTGAATGACACCTTACTTGACGTAAACCACTCACGTTTAAACGTTTAAATTTCCAATTATAAATTATGATGCAAGCTTAACGTCAACTTACAGGGCCATGTCACCCTCGTAATTTGCTTTCAAATGATGCCAAAATCATTGCAGTATCTCCACGCTATCCAAAGTTACGGCCACTGCAAACTTTGCTAAAGGGGCTGACTACATGAATCACAACATGTGTGATCAAATCTCAGTGTGATTGAAAATTTGGCAAAATTTTGAAAATTTTTGCCAATTATTTAGAATTCTGCTGTTAAAGCATAAATTACCTTTTCACCACGGGGAATTTTCAAACTAGTCTAAACTAGACGCACTAGACTTGTTACAATATGATTACCTTACTATACTACATAAATTTTTCGGCAAAAAAGAGAATTGATAATAATTCAGGAACCACTCAAAGTAGAAACGTCGTCTTTTTTGTATTAGATAGCAGAAGTCATGGGTAAAAAGTTTTCTATTCACAATCGATAAAAGAAACCGTTTAACCCCTAAACCGATTTCAAAAAATTAAAATTATCATAACGTAACGTTAGGTATCGCAACATATCATAACGTTTTTGGTATCACCGGAAAGCTCTTTTTCTGCCGTAACAGTGACAACAAGAACTTTTTACGCGGTACCTGAATAAAGTTATAGCCTAAATTGACGCAATATTTAGGTAAAATATTTTGACGTTTTTCGACATATTTGGCCAGCGGTGACCTTTTTTGGCTTATTTGCTATCAAATCAAAGCTGTTCGAAACTAAATCTTTTTACGCGGTACTTGACAAAAGTTATGGCCAAAACGATGGCAGTGGTCCAGTATTATAATATCATAAATGTATTTTGACGCTTTTTTGGAGCAGGTCAGCCAGAATTTACAGTTTGCTTAGTGTTAATTGAAAGCTCCTTCTCTAAAATATCCACCAGCGAAAACTAGAAAATTTTTATTGGAACTTAAAAAAGTTATTACCAAAAGCGTGGTGGCTGAAAAACATCATTATGTGGTCAAAGACGTTTTTCCGTATATAAGTCAGCGTTAACGTATAGCTTTTTTGGTATCAAATGAAAGCCCGTTTTTTGCCCTATCTAACTTTGAAAACTAGAACCTTTTACGTGGTACCTGAAATAAGTTATGGTCAAAAGTTCTTTTTAAAAAACAATTTTGTTCGAAAAAATTCCTCCTCTACTACTCACACCATCAACGTATTGAACAAATGTTCGAAAAATTGAAATCGTTATAACTTGCGTCAACCTTGACGTAGAAACACAAAATTGACAGCATTTAACTCAGAATTGAACGAGCTTTCGGATGATACCTCACATGACGTTTACGGAAAAACGGCCAGTCACGTATGACTATTATTTTATACTGACCATTGGTTGCCGTTTACGTCATCATGCGACCCATCAATCGATAGCTCATGACAAATCCGAACTTATAAATGTAGTTTTGTGTCGATACCATAACCCTAACAAAAGCTATGGCTCCTGAAATTTTTCCCTTTGGTGACTACCTGTAATCACCACATATGCGATCAAATCGCATTGTAATTCAAATTTGAACAAAATTTGAAAAATTTTTCAAAAATTTTTTATTGTCGTACAAATAGCCTACTCAGGTTCTAGATTTGGTCAAACAAGTCTAAACTAGACGCACTAGTCTTGTAATAATTAGTAGGATATAAACTATCCCAAGCAAAATGATAAATATAATAATCCAGATATGAATATACCAAACGAAAGCTTATGTTACGCTGAGCATTATTATTATAGTACCTAAACTAAATTCTTTTTATGGAAATAAATTTAATTTTTGGAATCAGTCCATTGTGTTAAATAATAAAAACAAACTAACACCAATTTTAGCTTACCTTTGTCGTACCCCCGTGGTGTAGTGATTAGCATTAGGCGCATCAACCCTCTGGTCGCTGGTTCGAGCCCAACAGGGGGTCAATTTTTTTAAATTTTTCACTCAAGATTTTTTGAGCACAAAGAAAAATTGTTATTTCATAAGTAAGCGTTTCGTTTTAAGTAAGCGACAAAAACCTTGTTTCACATGTGCTTTGCTCACAAAATTTTGCTCTAGAAGCCGGTTTCAATCATGTTTCCAGTGAATGGAAAATTGGTAGCTGGGGGCTCTTGTTTCACATGTGAAACATATGTTTCGCAAGTAAAACATAAACCCTCCCAGCTACCAATTTTCCAGTATTTTTATTTTTTAAATAATCGGCGTTAGAAAAGCGTTAGCAACATGAGCTTAGAGAAAATGGGAGAGCTGCTTGAGGCGCGTCTTTTTGTGCAGTTTCAGCTAAAAATTTTGCTCTGGAAGCCGGTTAATCGTGTTTCCAGTGACTGGAAAATTGATAGCTGGGAATTTTTGTTTCACATATGAAACACATGTTTCACATGTGAAACATGAACCCTCCCAGCTACCAATTTTCCAGTATTTTTATTTTTTGAATAATCGGCGTTAGAAAAGCACTAGCGACATGAGCTTTGAGGACATCAGAGAGCTGCTTGCGTCGCGTCTTCTTGTGCAGTTTCAGTTAAAAATTTTGCTCTAGAAGCCGGTTTCAATCATGTTTCCAGTGACGGCAAAATTGGTAGCTGGGGGTTCTTGTTTCACATGTGAAACACATGTTTCGCATGTGAAACACGTGTTATGCTGCAAACCACGGGGCTCTTGGAATTTGGGCCGTAAAGGCGAGGGCCAAGGGACAAAAATGACCGCGTGCCCGAGCCCAAGTGGAATGCAGAATAACGGTTGCCGACCGGGGCAAACAGCTCAAAACTCGCTCAGATCAAGGCCCTATGTACCTAGGTTCGGGGTCACACACAGAGTCACCACTACAGCTGCAAAGCCCTCTAACCACCTAGCCGCCACAACGGGCCCAAAAGGAAGCCCGGAAACCAACCAAAATTCAATATTTTATTTAATAAAACATTGTAACGGATTTTATTGGCTGGAGAAAACAAGCAAAATATATATTTAAGAACAATGAAAAATACCCTAGGCTTAAGGGGAGCCTAGCCCTAACTCAAAATAATGCATGGCGCCTACCTGCCTAGCCCCTATTCAAACGCGCCCGCACAGAACCCCCCGTTTTCAATAATTTGGCCCATACTGGTCACTCGTGAGCCAAGCCACACAAAAGGGATATTCGACATTTTGGCCCGCGCCTTATTATGACTTAGGTTAAGTTCCCCACCACGCACCAATTTACACTATATTAAAACAAATGAAATATTCCTAAATTTGCATAGATTTGAACGCTGACCTTTCACTTCAATGCATAATTTTATAAAATGTGAATATTTTTGTGTTCACGCGACACATCATCCTTTTCGACGCTCGCAAGCCAGCACAGATAGGCAAAAAGTATCTGGCAGCCTTTCTACTGTCTCGAGAGTGCGCAGCCCAGCGCGCTATTCTATTCACAAATGCTGCTATTTTAGAAACTGGTAAAAAGTGGGATTTTGTGAGTTCTCAAATGTGAAGATACAAAACCGACGCTATATTTTCGATATAATTTAACGTTTTGGATGCGGGAAAACCCGCCTCAGGTAGGGGGTAGCCCTACGTTCTCAACAAGTGCCCCCCCGCGCGGGCACGACGTCCCGGCGTGTCTAGCGCACCTCTATTGGGTGCCCCCTAGTTGGGGCGCGTTTTCCCGCCTTGGTAGCGTTTCAAATTTGTCAGTTGAAAATTTTAAATTTTAACATACATAAATTTACGCAAACAGACAATAAGTTCTTTCCTGAAAATACAAAGAGAAAGACATAACAAATACACACACGAGTACCCCAAAGCAAGATGGCAAATGCCAATATCCCTTTTAAAACCAAATAGAGAATTCAGCTATAATTTTGGTTCGTACTGTCAATTTTCGTAACCTAAAAATTTCTCAATACCCGTGTAACTCTAAACCTTTTCAAAAACCTTTCTCAAAAACCAATTTAAACTTTATACCGTGCCCCCCAACTCTGGAGGTTCCACCAAATTGAACTCCGGATCGGCTAGCCTGTAGGTCGCTGATCAACCAGTACCCAGAAAACTCTATCAGTCCGTTAGCTTACACGCATACCCTACCTAAGGAAACCCTACGTACATACCTAGCTAAATTTCGGTTTACACACTCCCTACATACATACTCATGTTAGTAGATAACTTTGGGCCCTCTAATTCTCTCTCACTCTCTCTCTTTCCCTCTGCTAGCTAGCACTTTAAAACTCTCCTTAGCTGCTCGTAGACTCTCGTGGGACTTGCCCTAACATCGGCGAGCTCGCGCCTGCTTTGTATGACGCACACCTACGCCAGACGCGATTTTCTGGATGCTGGCGGGTCATCCGTCGCGGACACCACTCACCCTTGCAGCTAGTACTCTCTCCCAATTTTACTGCTCTCCGTCCCAAAAGGAAATGCTTAGAATTCGGGCCTCGAGCCCTCTCCACAGTTCGGCGGTCACCCGCACTCAGAGTTCGATTCCTTTCCTCCACGACACTCAATCATACTAACAACACACACAGTCATACCACACTCGCTTACAGACGTCCTAACTGTATTTTTTATCACTACCTACTAATTTCTCGTTGCGGTCGATGTGCAACATGCATAAAAACCGGCCGAGACAGACAAAAAAAGCTAACTACAAATGTTCGTCCATTCTGGCATTATCAGGACCAGCGTGGGGCCGTTGGACGATGATGGTAGGCCGAGCGGCGGCGCAGCTGTCAGTTGGAATGTCGGCACCGGATCGGCTCGGCGCATCACTGCATTGACTGGATAGCGGCTGGCGGCACGGCGCGAGAAAGTCTGGCTGGAACTCCGTTGCCTCCGAATAGTTGACTGGCTGGCTTGGCAGGGACCACATCGTTCGTACAATCGCAGCTGAGGGGGGGAGGGGGTAACCAACAATTCCCCACCATTGGGTCCCAACTCCCTTTGGCCATATAGACGGGCGCCTGGACCACAACGCCACTGCACCCATTACACCAAACAGTTCACACCCGTAACCCCGAACACACCGAGTAGTCAATAATAGTCTGTATTGCCCCGAATAGGGCGGGCAAAATTCGTAGCGGGCATCATAAGTTAGGGGCTAGCCAGCCAGTTTCTTCACTTCCGAACAGGATCACCGCCGTATACTCTCCACCGTCACTGCTCGCTGCTCCACCTCCACGCTACACAGTTCCTCCCGTGGTCCTCACGTTCGTATTTGTTGGGGCATTCTTTTGGGGCAGGACTGGACTTTCCCTAGTCCCTACGCACACAAACTCCTCAATTTTAAAATTTAAAATTTCACTGTCAATTTTTTCAGCATACTCTGGTAAAACTACACTTTTGCTCTCACAATCTTTTTATTACACATACATTATCAAATTTTGTTATTTTGTTATTTAAAACTTTAACCAAAGGAATTTCTAGCCGAACACAACAAAAAAACTCAATCAAAAGAAAATCACTCAACCGCAATACCTAGTAAATTAGTTAAAACACAATACATTAAATAAAATCTCGGCCCAATAAAATAAAAATTAGTAATTCATTTTTGATCGCAACAAGAGCCCCCTGGTACTTATTCCCGTGTCTTTCATATATATAGTCCGCGTCTTGGAATACAGTTAATTTATATAGGGGTTCTCTTCCCCCTTTTCCCCAAACACCCGCAAAATTCATGTCCTTTCGACTAATTTAGACACCATATGTAAACCAAGACGCGCCTATGTGTTGTGCTTGCTGTTCATAATCTTAAACACTGCACACACATCCATTCCACTCCGTGTCTAACCAGTCAGGAGTAACCCATTGGCACAATCACCAATAGGTGCCCCCCTACTTTTACAAACTCCACTATGGCGCTCACTGCACCTCCTTCAGTACAGAGCCTATATATTGTTTTCGACCTGCGTAGTAAAGTATATATGTGCGGGTCCCTTTCGCTGGGCTGTTGCACAGCATATACGTATGCAGTTTAAAGTGATAGGCTCTGTACTGAGTGCTGGGGCCGTCATGTTGTAATGCAAGAATGTGCATACAGCGTAATTTTAGTAAATGAAAATTCTGTTATGTTTCAGGTTAGAATTTTTATAAGGGCTTTCGCCCTGTGGCAGACGGTTCTCTATCGTGCTGGCAACCCAATTCATCTGGCATCTCGCCACGGCGGCACTGCTTGCTTCCAGCCTTGGCTGCTATCCGCGAACCAGAATAACTGTATCAACGCACATCAGGGCTCCGTGAATGCCCGGCTTAACCATGCTATCGCGAACTCAAACTGCCATTTACATTATCTTTTGCTTGTTTTATTAGTAATTTACCAATAAATATGTATAAATATGTTAATTTTTGTTCTTTTTTACTGCTGTTAAGAGTAATAAAGGTAGAAATAAAAAAATATGTAGGTACCAGGAAGGCCAATGTGCCAAAAAATACTACTACAAAACCAACAAGTTAGTCAACCCAATTTGGGCCCCCTTTTAATACTAACCCTCTAGTATGTTACTTAAAACTGAACGTCAGTGCCTAATTGTGAATTTTTAGACCAGTGCAACTAGAAGAAAAGGCTAAACAAAACGAACAAACCAAATAAGTAAAACTAGTGTATGAGTATACTAACTATATAACTAAAATAAACATTACCTACGACATTCTGTACATACTATATGATGTTAGACTATCTGTACATCAAATTTTGTAAGTATACATCGAAAATAAACTCAGATACGACAATCACTAATCTGTACACGTTAGTTGAGCAACTTAGTAATGGCAATGAACTAAAGCACAAATGTTGAGATTCGAAATAAGTATGTATAGAATTAGTACACAAGTACAAACGATAAAAATGCTTCACTTTTTACTATTGTTACACAAAATCCGGCCTTCGCACTCTAGGGTCACGACTCCTCTAGTATTCACAGTGCTCTGGCTTTCTACGCCATGAAAAGAAATTGACTATTACGTCACCTCAGCCCGCGTGAAACTGCAGTGTGAGAGTGCCCCTTATAAGCCGAAACCGAGGGAGCCAGAAAGCTGCAGTTCACGTATAGGCCGCCAAACTTACTGGTTGGGATGGGGTCTGTGAACTTGCACACCCCCGGGTAAAGGCCCTCCCACCTGGAAAGGGTGGCTAACGTTTACTTCGTGAGAGACTACAGCTGGTCGATTTCTCCCAAGTTAGCGTTACCAAGGCAGAAGCTACTCTAAAATAAGAAGACCATGCGACTACCGAAGCAAAACTTACTTAGGGTCCGTCAGAGAGCATGGTCCCCCAGCACCGACGAAAGCTACTCTAAAATAAGATAACCATGCGATCGCCAACGCCAGAGCAACGCGCCCTCCTCCATGCCAATGCTCGGCGATTCCATGTCCACGCAACTGAAGCTACTACAAATCAAGATAACCATGCGACCGCTGCGCGCACCGTCATCACCATAATGTCAAATTTATGAGAACACAACCGATACCTAATCTAAGCTACTCTAAAATAAGATAACCATGCGAAGAGCAAGTACCGTGCTGAAAGGACAACCTACTTTGGTAAAACACCTACGCCAAGCTACTCTAAAATAAAATAACCATGCGAGGAAGTGACACTGAAAGTATTAAAATGTGCGAAACACATATCTCCAAGCTATTCTAAAATAATATAACCATGCGTGGAAACAGATGAAACGCTTCATCACATCCGAGTCAACAAGGACCCTACAGCTCAAGCTAGTCCAAAATAGGATAACCATGCGAGAACTATAGGGTTATTGTCAAGTGCGAGCTACTAGGCGCCTTACCCAAGCTACTCCTGTTACCTTCCCAGCTAATTTTCCAGTATTTTTATTTTTTGAATAATCGGCGTTAGAAAAGTGCTAGCAACATGAACTTTGAGGACAAGGGAGAGCTGCTTGCGGCGCGTTTTTTGCGCAGTTTCAATTAAAAATTTTGCTCTGGAAGTCGGTTTCAATCATGTTTCCAGTGACTGAAAAATTGGTAGCTAGGGGTTCTTGTTTCACATGTGAAACACATGTTTCACTTGTAAAACATGAAGCCTCCCAGCTACCAATTTTCCAGTACTTTTATTTTTTAACTAATCGGCATTAGAAAAGCGCTAGCTAGAGCTAGCGAGCTTGAGAGAGCTGTAGAGCTACTTAGAAATAACAAAATAGAAAAAAGCTACTTTTTAAGTCACATACTTTTTCGGTAAGCTTAGATATTTATTCGTCCAAAAATAATTTATAAATAATATATATAATAAAAATTAACAAAAACAATGATGTTAGCGAAACAACATAAAAATAAGTGAACATTAATAGCAACAAAAAACAGCAAGAGAAAGCATGACACAAAGCATGGTAAACAAAAAATGGATAAAAGAGCTAGAGAAGATGGTTAGGTTAAAATAAATCAGAAATCACATGCAGCTCAAAACAAAAAACATCTCAAAAAAATTATTACAAAAAGCAGGTAAAACAAAGCAAAAAAAAGTTAAAAAGCACTACAAGCAAACAAAACATACAAAACACGAGCAAACAAATAAATAAGCAAAATATATGAAAAAATACATTAATAACCAAAAGTCAGAGCAAATAAAAACCACCAAAAGATTAACAAAAGAAAAAACAACAAAAACTAAAGCAAATAAAGTATCATCACAGCGCATCCCGGACACGGGTTAAAATTTTGCCCATTTCGTTTGACCCTGGGCGATGCTGGTGGTCAAAAACTGCGCTGGGGTCCGCCACTAGCTGGTCCCAATATTGACCAACACCCCAAAAGCCATCCGGCCTCCAGAAAAACAGCACGCTTCCGGAACACTGGGTCCAGCAAAATCGCCTTCAGCTCACTGTTTTGGCTGAACTTGGCCAATACTCCTCGCTGAAATATTCGACAAATCAGTGCAAAACAATAAACATATAACTTTTAACAATTAACAGTAAATAATTTAATTAAATTTAATGTTTTACATTTAAATAAATTTATATATTTAATATGTTTATTTCAGACTCACTTCCAGAACCCCAACTTTCACTCTGTCCCTGGCGTCACTCCCAACCGCTTTCCCGGCCATGTTTGCCTCTGATGGCGTCAGGCCGCTGAGATGGTCTGTGGTATGCCCATGAAACCGAAGCCTGCTGGTGACAAAAATTTCTTCAACGCTTCCGTACCTCGAACCATCTATCTCCAATGAACACAGATAAAAGTTTGAAAACACGGAAACCTTGCTGAAGAAAGCAAAAAAATACACGTTTTTCATCCTATATCCGGAGGCAATGGCAGCAGATTCGAGGTAGCCGGATGAGTTCAAGAACGTATCGGTACACCAGCAAGATTTCGGTCCGTGGGGCCCACGTATCACGACCATTCAGCGCGTCGTACATTGTCATGAACGACTCTTTCATGGCCATGGGAATTAAGGAGGTACCGGCAAGCGCAGTAGCAAGTCCTGAAACACGAAACAAAAAACTGCATAAACAGTTTATTTAACGGTTGTAGGGTTCGGATGATTCACATGTGAAACATATATAAATGGAAAATTGGTAGCAGGGTTCCTCATGTTTCACATGTGAAACAGGCAAACCCTGCTACCAATTTTCCATTCAAATATGTTTCACATGTGAACCAGCCTGACTCTGCTACCAATTTTTCACTCAACCGCGGTTCGGATGATTTACATGTGAAACATGTCTGAATGGAAAATTGTTAGCAGGGGGTGGCTGTTTCACATGTGAAACATGCTTGAATGCAAAATTGATAGCAGGGTTCCTCCTGTTTAACATGTAAAACAGCCGGACCCTCCTACCAGTTTTTCTTTTAAACATGTTCACATGTGAAACATCCAAACCTTGCTACCAATTTACTCGACCATGACGTGTGAAATAGTGAAACAATGCTACCAATTTTTTCCCTACGAAAAAAAGTTTCCTGAAATTTCAGCAAATTTTCTTCTCTGCTACCAACCTAAAGATTCCAAAAAACCATCGACCACGCCGCCTGCTTAAGCGTGTCGTTGCACAGCTTCAGAGTTTCTTGCAGGTGGTCGGGGCCGTCGCGTGGCAGCAGCGTCAAAAAGATGAACTGGAAGGATGGGAACTTGATGGCCAAGGTCGTGATCTAAAAAATTGAGGCGTTATTAAAACTATTATCAGGATTTCTAATGAAACATTGGCGACTAGAGCAAGCTCAACACAGCCTCCGTTTCACAAAAAATATACTGATAGAGAATAGAACAAGCTCAACGCAGCTTCTGTTTCATGAGATGAATTTCCACAGCACACAATATTTCAAGATTTCATTTCATTTGAAGTTTAATTATCATACATTTCTAATGAAACATTGGCGACTAGAGCAAGCTCAACGCAGCCTATGTTTCACGAAAAATGTTTTAGTTGACTATGGCATAGTCGGGACATTCAGAAGTTATTCCAGAAACATCAGCGACTAGAGCAAGCTCAACTCAGCTTCCGTTTCACGGAAAAAAAGCAGTGAACGACACGAAATTATGACGTTTAAACGAAAAAACGGTTTAACAAAATAGTAGGGACACATACAACATTTCCAAAACTTTGGCGACTAGAGCAAGCTCAACGCAGCCTCTGTTTTATGAAATGAAGTACTTGACCTGCTCACATTTAGCACCATCCGCTTGTGCAGCTCATACGACCGGAGACTTTTCCGCCGGTTGTCATGTTTCTTGTCCAGATCGTTGGTTCCGCCAAGAAATGTGGCTACCTCGGCCTGCACCAGAGACAGGATCAGGGTCAGAGCCTTCACCAGGAACATAAACTTGCGTCCTGCGAAGGCCTTGACCACTGAATCCTGCATCCTGAGGCCGCGCACGAAGCTGTTGCCCACCACAATATTTCCTACAATTGGTAAAACATTGATTTATTTACAAGAAAGCATGGAACTACATTATACAACAAGATATATACAACATATCGGTCCCCTAGAACAACAACCGGCTAACTTACAAAAAAATCAAATCCAGCATTATTCAACCATTTACAGCAGTAGCTAAATTACTCCTTTTCTATTTTTCGTATTTTAGCAGAGCAGTATCTCCGGGGGTTGGCGTTACTGTGTTTGGCGGTTGTCCGCACATCAGAGGACGGCTTACGCCACAATTTGTCTACTGTATTGCACGGAGCAGAATACCAGTTGAAAAATAGCACAAATCCCATAACAAAAAACGAAGGGTTTTACAAACACACGCTGCGACGGGCACACCCACGCGATAAACGGGGTGCTCGCCTATAACCTCACTACAGATTGGCGCGCGTCATAATTCTTTGCGGATGCGAGCCAGCGTAGGGCGGCGCGCTGCTGCTGCGGTATTACTATATATATATTTTAATCATGGATGTATATTATTTTTAGATACACAAATAAATTAGTTGGTTTTCCTTTTATTTTTTTTGACACGAGTACGCACTACTAATGACTGTAGTCCTATTTTTTTTTACTTTAAAAAATTATTTCTTACAAAAATAGTATAGTATTATCCCATTTCAAGCATACTATTATTACAGAAGAACTAGACCTATTATAAGACTATATATAGGCTCCAAACTTAGCCCAACATAAATAATACGCTAGAGTAGATTTTTTTTCTACCATCTTTGTTCGTAACAGCTCCGTCGCTTCTCACGTAAAAATTAACTTTTTCTTTTATTTTATTTTTTCTTTGTCTCAATCCACCTCTTTCTTCTACCCTCACGACTCCACTACAATCAATACTAACGACCCCGCCACCCCATCCCGCCCCCCCGACGTACAACAAAATTTTTTTCTTTTTTATTATTATTTAATAATACAAACTACAGACATGTGCGACACAGCCCCCCTTACAAACGAAAACCCCCATAAACCAAATAAAAAAAAAAAAAACCTTCATTTAAAAACCATACAATTTTATCCACCACACAAAGCGGACATTTTCTCCACCCCCAGCCCCCCACCCCCTCCTCAACACAACCCTAATATAAACAAAAACAATCTGTAAAGATATTTAAATATATAAATTATAAGAAACAATTATATCTAACAACCCCCCAACCCCACAAGCCTAAACCCTCTATTAAAAACACAGACACAAAAATTTATTTAAATAACCTCTAATTTTCATCGAAACCATTAAAGAAAATTTTCATTTTATAATCAAAAACAAAAAAAAAAAAAAAATAAATTGAGAGATGAATAATAATATAAAAAAAAAAATAAGTTTTTACCCCACCAACTATAATCTAATATTTTTAATCACAATAGATATTAGGCATTTTCTTTCTAAATTACAATCCATTCGGCAGCCCCCATCTTTTGTCACAACACCACTTTATTTTTTACACAAAACAACAAAATTTTTTGTTACCTATTAATTCTTATATCCCTTCCTATTTTATTTTACTCACCACCCCAGCAAAATAACACGATTACACCCATATACTCTCATATACTACACTATATATACAAAAAATATTTTATTTTTTTAAAATCTATTTAATATTAAAAAAAATTTAATAAATAAAAAAAAATATATATTATCAATATTAAAAACTATTAAACATTTAAAAACTTTAATTCCTTACATAAAATTAATTAATCCTATATCCAACACACAAAATATAATATATAGGTTTCTCAAATCACAACAATGACTTAATATCCCCAAACAAAACCTAACAGACAGATTTATTATATACCTCTTTATTAGATTATAATATATAACACTAGACTATTAAATAAATAACTCACCCAACCAAACCAATAAATATTTTATATATTAATTAAAAAAATAAACAAAAAAAATTCTTTCATTTTTATTTTTTAACAATTAAAATTAAAAATATTACTATAAAAAGAAACAAACCTAATAACAAATAAATAAAAAAATAAATTCATAAAATATCAATAAAAAAAAAAAAAAAACACAAAAAATCCGAAACAAACAAAAAAATAAAAAAACACCTCTTTTTTATATATCAACAAACAACCAAATACACACAAACACAACACTTAACAACACCTACAAAAACCCATAACACTTTATCCAATCAAACAAAAAACCATACATCTCTACAACACACAAACCAAAAAATGATCTAAACAAAATTCCAACTATCAATAAAAAAAATATATTATCAAAAAAATAACAAAACACTTACCATTACAAATAAAATTTTAAAGAGGATATAGACCATAATCTATCCCCCAACTAATAATTATATTATATTTTTTTATTAGTATAAATAAAATATTCAAATTTGAAAAATATACTCAATAAAAACAATCACCAAATAACAATATTTAAAATAATACATAAAATAAAAACATAAACAAAAATACAAATAATAACCACTAATCTAATCATACTCAATTCAATCATTAATAAAACTAATATAATTAAATAAACATACAGAAATAAAATGGAATAATTAAAATAAAAATAAACAATACAAAAATAAATAATAAAAAAAAACAAAAAAAAAAAAATTATAAATAAAATCCATATCAAAATCCCACAAACCCCAACACACCCACAAAAAAAAACAAAAAAAAAAAAACAAAAAAAAAAAAAACAAAAAAAAAAAAAAAAAATATACACACAATATTTCACTAAAAATAGCATACAAAACACAAAGATAAAAAAAGCAGGTAAAACATCACATCACAAAAAATAAAACAACAGACAAAGCATGAAACAACAAATAAAACACAATAAACAAAGTATAAAACAATAAATATGACAATAAAACTGGGTTGAAATGTCGAGAAAATAAAAGGGGGGAGGAAAGCGGGGACCTTTCAGTTTAAAAAAAATAGCGAAGCAAAAAATCCTGTGAGAACGGAGAAAGTGCCACAAAAACGGAAAGTCAACAGAACCAAAAAAATAAGCAGTTTAATGTTGAATCTTTGGTGACTAGAGCAAGCTCAACGCAACCGCAGTGAACAAAAAGATATTTTTTGGTTAGGGAGATGAAAAAAATGACAAACAATGTGCTTTTTTTACAAACTTTTGGCGAACAGACCAAGTCATCGTGGCCTCAGTGATCTCAAAAGCACATGTTATGCCAGTTTTGTTTGCACTTCTCTTTCTCACAAGTACATTTCACGTGGCTCGTGGTTGTTTTCGGCCAAAGTCCTTATCATAATTGTATAGCAGTTTTGTGTTGGCAGGGATATCTGTGACCGCCTTGATCAGAACTACTATTTTTTCAATGATTTCAATTTGAATTTTGGCGACAAATGGCGTGACATTTGGACAAGTGGATGAGTGATTTATCAGCCTACCGAAGCTGTTATCGTTTTCGCTGCCATCTAGGCAATTTTTTTGCCCTCAAACTCAAAAAACATCAAATAATTAGTGCGTCGTAGTTCACAATCTCTCTCAGATCGCTCAATTTTGTGACCCTCTTCGGCTGAAATCAGTTTGCCATCGTAGTCACAAACCACGTTATTGGTTTTGATGGGCCCGCTGGAATATACCCCTCTGCCCCGGAGAGGAAGATCCCCTCCATTCGAACGTGGCTTCACATTTGTGTCTGACAGAGATTGTATAATTTTTCAGAAATTTCAGGTGGCTGTGTTTTCCCTGAGCTGTTTCGTCGACGCTTTTGTTTCTGGGCAGTTGGAGTTTCTGACGAAATTAAACTTATAAAAGCCTTTGCAATGGAAATGCAGCGTAACTCGGAGCTAGCAGGCCACCCATGTGTCTTGCGCAATCGCTCTGCAGCTATGACAGCTTCGTCAGTTGTTTCTGGGCGCCGAAGTAACTCTTTCAATTTAATCAAAATAGACTCGCGCCTAAGCTTGTCAACTAAATACCGGTGTTGCTGCTGTATCTTAATGATGGCGTGTTTGTCGAGAGAAACATTTTGTCCGGCAAAAATTGCGTCAATTTATTTATAGAATATTTATTTCTTTATCAAAATTTTGCGTCGACAGAAATTGGAAATTTTGCCAAAATTTTTTTATTGAAAATTTGATCATGCAGGCAATTCCCTATAAAAGGCGCTTCTGCATCTGAATCTTTTACAGATGCAGTCCCTATTGAAGTAGTGGGGGATGATGTTGCCGTGGGAATGTCTTGCGATTCAGGTGTAGATGACGCGCATTTTTCAACCTCAGTTACTGTTTTGTGACCTAATAATACGCTGTCAACATTCAGCAGTTTGCCATAAACGGCGATGTGGGTTCCTACGGCTGTTCGCACGTTCTTAAACCTATATGCGCGCTTAGCAGTCTCTTTGGTGTGCTGCATGGACATTGTTATGTCGTCTTTTTCATCAGAAGTCAGCGCCTCAGATGCGGCCGCCTCAGTTTCCATGACTTTGCGGATGTTTGTGGATTGCAGCAAATGTTCTTTTCCGGGCTAAATTTTCTTGACGTATCTACAAACAACGTTCGAAGGATCTCCTATTTTGGCCCCAGAAGTAGAAAGAAAAAATTCCGCGGTTTCACGTCCCTGAGTGAAATGTTCGACAATGAACGGTCGATGTTTTTTGTAATACAGGTCAAAAAAAGGCAGCACGGACCGTTCAACAAAGTTTCCAGGATACTGCAGTGTTGTTTTATGCGAATTGGCATAAAAACATTGATACTCTAGCTCAGCTATACTGCAGCCTGGTCGGACTCGGAAGTTGTCATCAAATCGTTGGTATTTATATTCCTCAAGAAGAAAATTTTGGAAAATGTCGGGACGCTGGAAGCACTTGATGACAATATAGCTGCACAGGTATGATGCCAGCTCCCAGCAATATGAAATATCCGTCTTAGGGTCCAAATTTTTGAACTGGAACTGGTCATCATCAAAATCATACTCACACAATAAATTGTCAGCGAGTGCTTTAGCATTTGGTCGCTGCAACACCATGCCTATTTTTTTCAAAGTAGGCATTGCAAGTCCCCGACCAACTAGGAAATCACCGCGCTTTTTTGCTTTTGCCTCATTAACTGTTTTGCGCATCATTTTTTGGACAACTCGCAGTTGTTGCAATTTTTCAACTATGGTCGGCACCAAATTTGGGATTTCTGTCGACGCGTCTTTGTTTACAATCAAAAACCCTAACAGCTTCGTGTAGGCCTTGATGTAGTTCATATTGGCCTCGCTGCCCATCCCAACCACTTCCAATTTTTTCAGATATGTTGAAAATGACTCTAGGTCCAGGCCATGACCCTATAGTCTGGCTCAGAACCTAGATTTGTTTCAGGCTGACTGACTGATTGCAGGTAAAACCAAATTGTGTTGGCATACCAAAAATTTCGACCTAGAGTATTAGATCCGCGACACTCATTCATCGGATGATAGTATAATTTCAAAATGTTGGAACTGTTGCAATAGTCAAATAGTTGCTCTTTGTGAACGTTTTTTAGATCTTTGACACCAAATTTTGTCATTTGCATCACAACGTCAAAATGCTTGTGAAGACCTTTTTGTCTATCAGCTTTTTGGTGCGACTGTCAAATTTGCGACTGACGATATATTTGCGCATGAGAACATGATGGTCTTGAGCGACCTGCGGGTTCCTCATCGGTTGATAGAAATTCATCATCAACATCATCAGTCTGATCATTACCAGCATCGGCAATGATCTGCCGAATCAGAATGTTTGGGTCGCCACCCTGTGAAGAAATGTTCATATTGTCAGCTGATGACAAGTTTTGTGCCGACTCTGCTGATATAACAGCTGATTCTGCAGATGAATTTTGAATAGCTGATTCTGCTGATGAATTTTGAAAATCCACAGAAGATGCAACAGGTTACGTGTCTCATGTAATCTGATTGGACTTTGGCCCGGCAGATATGTGCCTATGAGTGGGGTTAGAGACTCCCTTAGCCTTGATAGGCGTGGAAGTAGTCTGCTCAAAGCCCCGTGGTCGGACAAAAATAAGTTCATTTGAAATTTCGATGTCGCAATCAATGTCAACGCCACACTCTTTCATGAAATCAATTATGTTGCGATAGCTTAGCTGAAAGTATGCGTTGAAGTAGTTTATGATTATGCTAGCTTTTATGGTTGATTTGCAAGTTGATGGCTTAGGCACAGGCTCACGAGGTGTATGGGAAGAAAGACGAGGAGAGAAGGGTTTGGGCTGCACTGAGTGAGAAAAAGGAGGGGGTGTGGACGTAGTGCTAGGTTCAGGCTTCACAAACTTTTGAACTATCACATCTTGTATGTGCTGTTTGGACATGCGAATAGCCTCATTTCGATCTGGAGCTTTGCCCATCTTGTGTTTTCTCAAAAAGTGCTGCGACAAATTGTTTGTCTCTGACTGACACAAGTGGCAAACGTACATGTTGCGCCTCTGAACTCGCTTAGGCACAAAAGTTGTATCATCGGCCTGACTAGAAACACTTGGTGTTGGTTCAGGGGTTGGTTCAGCAATTTCCGCTATTACAACGGGTTCCTCATTTGCTGCCTCAATTCCTGTTCGACTAGGAGAATCTGCAGCATCAGCCGCAGGAACCGTTTCAGTCTGTTGGGGCTCAGCAGCATCAGCCGCTGAATTTTCATGAACACGACGATGCCGATGCCGCTTTGTTTTGTGCTTCTTGTGGAGTGAATGGGGCTCAGAGGTCAATGGAGATGTCTCACGGCTGCAGCCGGGCTCGTCTTCTATGTCAGTTTTAGGCCTGTCTGTCTTTTTTAGCTTTTTAGGAGTGACATCAGAGGAAACAGTGGAATTGAACGAACGCTCAGACAAAGAAGAAGTGTTGTGCTTTTTGTGCTTGCGTTTTCTCACCGCCTGGCAAACCTGCTCAGGGGTCGACATTTCCACTCAACTTAAAACAAGCAAACAGGTAAAAAACAGATAAAAAATCATTAAAATATTCAAAATTTTTCGTGAAATTTTCTTGAAGCAAAAAAAACATCAATCGTCACATGATGGACACCTCATGTACCATTCCGGAACACATTCAGTATTCGGATCAACATAGCAGTCACCGTAATGAAAAGCAACTGTTTTTCTTTTCGTATGTCAGAAATACTTGCGAAAAGCACAATTTGATCGTGTGGTCTCAGTTCATTCTTAAATGCTAAGTATGCCTTCACGTTCATGCAGATGGTTTCACTAAGATCTGAGCCGTCATGCGGCGTGTGGTTGATTAATCTACCTATGCCCTAAAATTTTCGTGAATCCGAATCTTTTTTGAATTCAAAACTATATTAGCGAAATTGACAAAAACTTTCGAAATCATCTTTTTTCAGATTTTCCTGCAAAAGCATCGAGTCTGTTTTTTCCAAAATATTACCATCAAAAGACGCTACAATTTCCCCTTTAGCGAACACCCCTTTGCCAATATTTGTGTTTTTAACAACACACGGATAGTCTTCTTTTTGCATTATCTGTTTGACTTGTTCAAAGGTGAAACCAAAAAATTTACCCTTAACCTGAGGGGCCACTGACCCCGCTTCATGAGTTTCCGAAAGTTTCTGTTTTTTAGCACTAAATTTAATACTTTCAAAAAGCCTGCGCTTGTTCTGTGTCGAAGTTCTCTGAAGGATTGGTTCATGAGATTTTAGGACTGTTGGAGTACCACTAGCACTAGCTAGCTGATCAGTACTGCTTACATCGTAGAAACCGTCATTACCGTCTGATTTTTTCACTAAATGACCTAACATTAAAACTACCAAAATTATTATAAAAATGTCCTTTCACCAAGGGCAGCAGTGTGAGTAGAATAGGAGAGTTGGCTGTTCTATAGCGGAAAAATGCTAATAAGCTTGTCAAACACCCTGAATAAGTTTTGCAGCCGAATAGGGAAACTTAAATTGCTAAATGAAGCGGACAAGAGTTGCGTCAGAATAGCAGTCGCCCTGCGACACGTTAGTGCTTTCTGCACCCTATTCGCACAAATAATTAACATAATAAAAACATTTTTGACGCCTAGTAACACTCAGAATTTGTGTATAGACTATAGAGTATATACTCTACAGATATACAGATGTTTCACTTGAAGTTCTCCATACGCAATCTATTTTTGTTTTTTGTATCGACATCAATCCCAAAAATTACAAATGAGTAATGGCGTGTTTCAACTTTGTATTATTACTTTGTACTTTACTTTGTACTATACAACATTGTATTATTATAAATAGAGACATTAACGACTAATATTCAATACGAATAAAAAATGTTACAATACAACAATACAACCTTATAATTCTAGTTAATAAAAATGACTTGCTACAGAATTTAAGCTTAAATTGCATTTACATACGTAACAATAAAAATAAATAGCGATCGACTGATTATTATATATATTATAGTAGATGAACAATGATTTGTTCTGGACATAGTTTGCCCAGTAAATAACACCAAGGCAAGAACCAATGAGTACACGACACTTTTCCGGCAACAGTGCAGCTGATGATAATGGCTGATTAATTCGCGCGAATAGGGTGCAGAAAGCACTAACGTGTCGTAGGGCGACTGCTGTTCTGACGCAACTCTTGTCCGCTTCATTTAGTAAGCTGAGTTTCCCTATTCGGCTGCAAAACTTGTTCCGGGTGTTTGACAAGCTTATTAGCATTTTTCCGCTATATAACAGCCAACTCTCCTATTCTACTCACACTGCTGCCCTTGGTGAAAGGGCATCTTTATAATAATCCAATTTGTTTTTCCGCTGCAGCCATTTTACTTGACGATAGGAATTTGACACTTGAACACTTGAATTGTATATTTGTATGAAAATAATACATTCTGAAAAGTGATAGTCGCGCATGATGCTACCTACTTATTTCTACAAACCCACACACTAACAGTGGTCTGTTTCATTATTTTGGGTTAACACAATAATTTTTGGTCACAGCGACTTTATATTCGCGTTCGGCACTTTAAATGAACCTTTTTCACAATTTTTTGACAAAATTGACAATATTCAAAAATTTGGTCAAATTGATCCCATTCTGGCACTTTGCCAGGGCTGCCAACGCGAAACAGTGCACACCACGCGGACCAAACAACATCAACTGACATCCCCGCGCCTATGTATTAAGATGCAATAGAAATACAGAACGAGAGGTTATCCATAAAAGCGTTATACATTGAGAAAGTTATGAAAAATCACCTTTTCAACGGTATCACAGGTGGTGCAACCGCTCTGGCTACTACGTAAACCTTACAAAAAAATTGATAGCACACTGTAATGCACAATATACGGGTTTATATTCTAATACAAGACGACAGGCCTCCATCTATAACCGTTTTGGCTGCACTGCCTACATATTTCCTATGTAGTATATACATAAACAGCCATAGTTGACCACTGAGTACTTTTTCGCAACAATACAATAGTTTTTCGTCGAAATAACGTTATATTCTCGTTCAGCACACCAAATTAACCTTTTCCACAGTTTTTCAACAAATTTGACAAAATTCATAAATTTGGTCAAATTGACCACTCTGGCGCTTTGCCAGGTATGCCAAAATGCAACAACATATACGACACTGACCAAACAATATTAACTGACACCCCTACACCTGCATATTGTGTTGTATGAATAATACAGAACAAGCGGCTATCCACAAAAGCGTTATACATTGACAAAGTCATGAAAAAACCATGTTTTCAAGCGTGTCAAAAGAGGGATGCACCAGTTCTGGCTACTAGGTGAATCTGATAGCAAAACTAATAGCACGCTGAAATGCACAGTGTAGGGCTTTATATTCGCATACAAAACGACAGACCTCCATCTATAACGGTTTTGGCTGTACTGCCCATGGGTAGCCTACCTCCCTAATACACAAATTACCTTCCGGACCCCTTTTCCTAGGCCTACAGTGACACAATCGACTCCGATCGAGGAGACGCAGTACAACCCCACTACACTACCATGCATACAAGAGATCAGACTTGGGCTGTGTGCGTGACTTCTCAAAAGCTGGCGCCATTGAGTTTTTGACTTTGCCATTTTTCGAGGCCCAAAAAAGGGCTTTCCCCCCTCCCAGCACAGCCAAAACGGCAAAAGCCTAGAACACCATTTTGTTATTGACACTATTCCCAACCAGAACAAATGTGAAAAACACAAAAAAGTGCCTATTTATTGAGTTATGCGTCGGGGGGAAAAAGACGAAAAAATCCGAGTTTGCGGGAGGCGATTTTTTATATCTCGGGTAATACTTGGCCAATTCGTCTGAAACTTGGCCAGCATGTAGCCCTCCCCCAGGCACGTGCACACACCAAATTAAAACCGATATTTGCTTGCATTAATTTTTAGCAAGAGTGCATAATAAGATAATAATAAGTTAATAATTATTAAAAAAATTCATTTAAAAATTTCGCAATGTGGTGTCGTTCCTATTCTAGGGTTAGGCCCTATCGCGCCTATCCTGATAAGTTCAATTTCGGAACAGTTAGGCGCCGTCGCCTTCAAACTCGACAAGGAAACCACCAAGTTTTGACTAAGAGGATCATTGTATGTGGCAGCTAGTAAAATATGATTTTTCAAATTGCCATCCAAATGACGAGCAGTCAAAGGCTTTGAAAAATTTTGAAGGTTAAAAACAATGTTGCGCTTATAATGGTCGTTGAAGTTGTCGATCACGCGCTGACACGGAACACAAAAACTTAGCTTTCGATTTTGAGCAATTTTGCCAATGAAACAATTCAAATGTTTCGCTGAATGATACACGTTTTCGCTAGTCATTGTCATCACTCAGATTTGAAACAAATTATCAAAACTTTTGTTTAGAACTGGATTAATTTGGAAATTAACCCTAGTTTTAAAAATAAGTTAAAACCCTATACAACCCCTATAAGACGTAGCTTCAAAACTCGGATTAATTAAAGTAAATTAAGCCTGGCTTTAAAGATACGCTATGCAAACAAAGCAAATTTTTAAAACTTGGTAATTCTACCTAGTTTTAAAAATGAGCTAATAGTTTAAACAAAGACCGATCAAACCAAATTATTGACCGGAACGAGAAAACATCGCGGCTGAAATGATTGCTGAGATAATCGTTGAGATCAGGACGAAAAATGAACGGCCGGCGGAGAACAGGATTTGAGATCAAATGAACCTGAAATAATAAATTAGCTAAAAAAAGCTAAAATCTAAAACAAACAAAAACAGAGACCAAGAATCTCAAGAACCAGAAACAACAATAAAAGTAATTGGAAAAAGCATTTTTTAGTATAGAGCATAACTGAAAAAAAACGTTTTTAAACAGCACCCTCTCTCTTAAATGCCGCAACCTTTTAAACAGCATCAGCCAACTATCTAAAACTAAAGATAAAACAACACAGGGCTCTAAAAACAAACGCAACAAAACACAGCTCTAAAAAAGCTCTAAAAACAAACTAAGCCTCTAAGCAACAAACAAAAAACAGCTTACTAATGACAATGACCAAAATGAGCAAGCACATAAACGAAAGAAACAAAATTGAGCAAAAGCAAACAACAAATGTGAAAAACAATAAATAAACACACAAGTGCAAAATAACTATAAAGAAAATTTTCTCCAAATCCGAGATGACTATAAAAAATTCCAAGTCTGGGAATAACGAGAATAAATCCCAAAAGAAAAAGACTGATTAAAACAAAGACAAATAGGGAAAAGAAAGCAAAGGCAGGATGACAGCGAGGGAAAGGAAACGCATCAGACTGATTTTTTCCAACATGTTCCCCTGGTTATATACAATAGTTATGTACTCAGAACAAAACAGTCACAAATGCAGTCACGGGTTCCATCTGACGAATCAAATTCACTTCCTGATTGTAACCGGAACTAAAAACAGACCAATCAAATTCAGTTACGTATTCCATCTGACGAATCAAATTCAGTTACGTATTCTATCTGACGAATCAAATTCACTTCCTGATCATAGCGCCATCTAGCGAGATCAGAGTTGAGATCGAGGAAAATAAGACAACGATGAAAAAATTCTAAGTCCGAGACAACGATGAAACTAAGTCCGAGACAGCGATGAAAAAATTCTAAGTCCGAGACAACGATGAAAAAATCCTAAGTTTGAGACAACGATGAGGAAAAGAAAACTTAGAACCCTATATCAGGAAAATAATGTCTTAAAAATAATGTTTTAAAAATGTCGGAAAATAATGGAAACCATCTTTTGGGCTTCATAAACCATCTTACGGGCTTCATACACCATCTTTCGGGCTTCATAAACCATCTTTCGGGCTTCATAAACCATCTTTCGGGCTTTGTAAACCATCTTTCGGGCTTTGTAAACGATCTTTCGGGCTTTATAAACCATTTTTCGGGCTTTGTAAACCATTTTTCTGGCTTTATAAACCGTCTTTCTATGCAGCTGTCTAACCTTTTCATCAATACAAATAATACGTCTAACTAAGCGTGTTTAGACAAAAACTGGACAGTTCTACCTTATGGTTTGACCACAGAAATCGAAAATCACCACTACGTCACGACGTAGTGAGCTAAAGTCAATTTCGAGTCTGGTCTGAACTCTAGTACCACTGAGGGGTCTAACCTTTTCATGAATACTAATAAAACCCCAAAAAAAACTTTAAAAAAAAAACTAAAAATCCTACCCCAAAAATCCCCCCACACACACGATCTTTGTAAACTAAGTACATATGGTCTTATACATGAAATTCCATATGTGGAGTTTGGGGGGCAGGACCAATCTCATATCGTATGCAGCTGTTTAACCTTTTCATAAATACAAATAATACGTCTAACTAAACGTGTTTAGACAAAAATTGGACAGTTCTACCTTATGGTTCGACCACAGAAATCGAAAATCACCACTACGTCACATATGACGTAGTGAACCAAAGTCTGGGTTTCGAGTCTGGTCTAAACTCTAGTACCACAGAGGGGTCTAACCTTTTCATAAATACCAATAAGACGTCTAAATAAACGTGTTTAGATGAAAACTGGACAGTCTAGACCAACCAGTTCAACCTAGACTTCAAACTTTGTAAACTATGTTTCAATAGTAAAACGTGTTTCACATGTGAAACATGGGTGTGAAACATGGGTGAAACCAGAGGTCGGCAAGGTCGTAGTCGCCCGCCTACAACGGGGTCTGGACCGTTGCGTAGTCCTTCAATGTCAAGTACGTTCTATATAGTTTATTCCATCTAGACGACAGTGAATTTCCTGCGTGAGCTAGCGATCACAGATGTACATGGGGGGTCTAAGGGGGCAAGCGTTTCCCCCAAATTTGAGAAGCCGGGACAAGCCCCTTATCAGATTTGACCCCCTGGCACAAGCTCCCCTTCTTGATGCTAAAAAAAGGTGCCCGAAAACTAAAAATTGCTCCTTATTGCTGTAAAATGCTTCAAGGAAAATGCGAACAAATGCTAAAAATTTCCAAATTTTGCCGAAAATCACCCTCTTTTAAGCGTAACTAAGAAAAGAAAGAACCAAGTTAAGAAAGAACCCTTTAATAATTTTTTGCGTTTTGTCCGTTCAAGCCCCCCCCCCGAAACGTGGGGACAAGCTCCCCCTAAAAATTCGAAAATTTCGGGACATGCCCGCCCAGACCTAGACCCCGTGTACATGTATGCTTGCGATCATATAAAGTGATTACATTTATGTTACCGGCTACCGCACGCATTAAAGTTATATAAGACTAAATTAAATAAGTTTATAATATGTATATAATTCTTTAAGCAACATTACTATCAGCGTTCGGAGAGAAAAACCACTGTCTATTTTTGTCATACATGGGCAACACTCGTGATATCCGGGATTGTCCCGGTTGTAACGCGCTACCTCTAGTGGTCGCAGTTGGACTGCTGCTATCTGCGAAGGTGGGGACCGCGCGCAAGACTGTCACGACAGTTTAGTCCGAAAACCGAAACATACAGCTTGCCCTTATTTGACTGCTCAGTCAAAATCGACCGCGCAGGCTAGATGGAATGGTTACTTTCGTTCAGACCAAATCGACTGCGCAGTCCAACCTGATTACCTGACTGTGTGGAGCCTAGCTGACTGCGCAGTGAGTGCGCGGCAGGCACGCGAAGAAAAATAAAGGACTACGCACGGTGCACGTCGCTTGCCGGCGTGCATAAACTTTCGCGCAGGCGGGCTACGGGCGCCGTGCGTAGTCCTTTATTTTGCTCTGCGTAGTGCATGGGTCCAGCCTACAACGTTGTAGGCAAATTGTAGGCTATGCCGACCTGTGGGTGAAACATATGTGAAACATTGTTTTAAATGATGCTTATCAACTGAAACACGTGTCTAAGCCACCAATAAGCAGTTAAAATAATGTTTCACTCATGTTTCACAAATGTTTCACTCATGTTTCGAACAATTGTTTCACATGGGAACATGTTTCACATGTGAAACAAGGGTTTGAAACATGGGTGAAACATATGTGAAACATTGTTTTAAACGATGTTTATCAACTGAAAAACATGTTTAAGCCACTAATAAACATCCAAAACAATGTTTCACTCATGTTTCACAAATGTTTCACTCATGTTTCAACGATGTTCAATAGTGAAACATGTTTCACATGTGAATCATGGGTCTGAAACATGGGTGAAACATATTATGTGAAACATTGTTTTAAATGATGTTTATCAACTGAAACGCGTGTTTTAACCACTAATAAGCATTTTAAATAATGTTTCACTCATGTTTCACAAATGTTTCACCTATGTTTCCAACTCTTGTTTCACATGTGAAATAGTGTTCGGATCGGTTCCACTGGAACCGACTAGAACCGGAACCGGAACCGGAACCGAAGGGGTTAGTAGAACCGGAACCGGAACCGGAACCGATGCAATTTCGGAACCGATAGCAGTTTTCAATTCTCTGTGAAAACTCAATTTTTGTTCGACAGAAAACTTAAGTTTATATTTCTAATACGTCTCCAATTGACTAAATTAGGCCAAAAATTCAAAAGTTTTTCACCAGTCTTTTCTGGTGGCTGCCGTTCCAGACCCCAGCAACTTTCTAGCGTAGTGTTCATTGCTTAAATCTGTATGAAAGCATATGTAGTTTAAGTTTTTACAGTAACTCAGTAGTCAGTATCCTATTTATGTAAGCGCTGATACCAAATTAAGCCACTGCAGTAGGTATTATTACTTTTTAGAATCGCAATGAACACTGTAACCGAAGCTGATTTTGATGAAATGTTAAGAGTGACAAATATGAATTTTGCCCTGAACAAAGGAACTTTTCATTTTTTAGGGCCTGCTTGTTCAAATCTTGCACCTAAGTCTGTGCACGGTTAAACAGAACGGACCAGGTATACGCGTGACTGACCAAACCGACAACAATAGTTTGGCAGTAATTTATTTGAATTGGAAGTGAAATAAGTTCGAGTCGATGTATATTAACACTACTGAGATGAACATTGAACATCCAACATTGTAAGCAGCCTATTGAAAAGAAAAACTATTCTGCTTAGTAACTACACTGTAAAAATGACAAATGGAACCGGAACCGGAACCCGAACCGACAGGCTGGAACCGGAACCGATTTGGAACCGGAACCGGAACCGATTTTGCCGCATGGAACCGGAACCGATTTGAAAATTCGGAACCGATCCGAACACTAATGTGAAACAAGGGGTTTGAAACATGGGTGAAACATATGTGAAACATGTGTGAAACATTGTTTTAAATGATGTTTATCAACTGAAACGTGTGTTTTAACCACTAATAAGCATTTAAAATAATGTTTTACTCATGTTTCACAAATGTTTCACTCATGTTCACCCATGTTTCGGATCAAGTGCAGTTGGGGGGGGGAATAGTGGACCTATTTTTTGGAGTAGAGCACCTCAGGGGAAGCATTTTTTGTAATAGAACCCCTATCCGTAAATTTGTATTTTCTGAGCTATGACTCCTTAAAAATTGCATTTTCAGTGTTTTGGGAAGTGAACGTAGGCCAAAGTTTGAAGCCAAAAATGGTTATAATCTTTGTTTTTGGATAGTTTTGAGTGCGTTATTATGTTTTAAGGCATCGTCTACGCTTAGCTGGCAGGATTCTCTAGGCTAAGCTGGCAGGATTTTTCCTGAAAATTTCGATTTTTTAGTACCTAAGCCTGAGCCTAAGCCTAAGCCTGAACCTAAGCCTAAGCCTAAGCCTGATACTAAGCCTAAGCCTAAGCCTCATACTAAGCCTAAGCCCTAAGCCTAAGCCTAAGCCCAAGCCTAAATTGAGGCCCAGTTTGAATTTGGTCAAAAATTGGACGCTTCTGGTGAATTTGGCCAATTTTTCGGAAGGAACGGGGTCAACCTGCCTTTCATTTGATTCTAAAAAATTGTAAACATTATTCCGACTCCATTTTAACACGTTTAGAACGGAGAAAACACAGGTTTCTGAAAAAAATTGCAAAAATGTCCTTTACTGAGGGTTCAGATTTCGGGGGGTCATATCTCAGAAAATCCAAAAAATGAAATAGTGGTTCTTGAAGCAAAAATGCTTCCCCCAAGGTGCTCTACTCAAAAAATACAGTACAGTACAGTACAATACTGTCCACTATTCCCCCCCCAACTGCATTTAACCCCATGTTTCAAACCCTTGTTTCCTATGTGAAACAAGGGGTTTGAAACATGTGTGAAACATTGTTTTAAATAATGTTTATCAACTGAAATGTGTGTTTTAACCACTAATAAGCATTTAAAATAATGTTTCACTCATGTTTCACAAATGTTTCACTCATGTTTCAACGATGTTTCAACAGTGAAACATGTTTCACATGTGAAACATAGGTGTGAAACCTGTTTCACAGATGTTTCACTCAGGTGAATCACCCATATTCTACCCGTGGAACATGTTCCATAAGTGTTACACCCATTTTTGACCTGTGAAACACCCATGTTTCACATGTGAAACAGATGTTTCACATGTGAAACATTTTTTAAACCAGTTTGACAGATGTTTCACCCTTTTAAACCACCCATATTCAACCCGTGGAACATGTTCCACAAGTGTTACACCTATTCTTGACCTGTGAAACACGGATGTTTCACATGTGAAACAATAACCCCCCAAATACAATCACAAAGAACAATGTTCTCCAGTCGGATGGCACCTTTTTTAGTTCTTACTGTTTTGGCTATCACAAAGGATACGTCACTTACGGTCTCATGGCTTTAAATAGTTGATCCTCCTACCCGAGTGGACCAAAACGTGGAGAGAATCGAGAGACAACCGTCCAGCAGCTGCAATGGATAATATAATGACAAAATTTGCAATCGATCTGCACAGCAAAACGCGCAGAACACGCACACACCCACTCTGGCTGAACAAAAATCAATAATCACTACAAGTCAGTGTGGGTACGTGGCTTTGTCTGCTACAGCTCATTTGCATATTCAATTCAAGGGAACGTGTGTCATAAATGACGGGATTAAACAGTCCATGAAAGCATGTTGATATCGTCTTTTGATAACACATACGTATGCGGATTAATATGTATGTACACACTACACATAGGCACGTACAGGTATGTTCATATTGTAGTGGTGGCATTTCTAGGTGATAGTAGGCAAAAGTCTGACCAGAAATTGCTGAACCCCGAGACAAAACAGTTACCGTGATTATCGTGACTACTCACTGTACTCACGCAGTACCTACGCACGACAAGGGCTAACCCTCATGTGAATACCAGCAACTTGAGTCCGCGTTACTTTTCCCCAACAGTTTGACATGCATTACGATATTCTGCGAGCATACCGGAAACACCATAAGCTGACTGTTTGCAAGTTTGTTTCGATTATTTCAAAAAATTGGCAAGATGCCGGGTCACTGGGTAAATTATCCCCCCTAAAAAATCATCCGGGGAGATGAAATACCCCGGGGCAAATCATCCCCCCGGATAAAATACCCCGGGGCAAATCATCCCCCCGGATAAAATACCCCGTAGCAAATCATCCCCCCGAATATAATACCCCAAACATAAATTTCACCAGTGGAAATTATCCCTCCTAATAAATCATCCCCCTTTACAAATGTGACAACGAAATCATCCGTCTAGTTATCCCAAGCAATTTTTGTGTATTGGATATGTTGAGCAACCGTGCGCTTGCATATTTTCGTGTTTCAGTGCTTTTCCTTGTGCTTTAGTGCTTTCGAGGTTCTTAATTCGTGCTTTAGTGCTTTAGCACACTAGTGCTCTAGCACTTGTGCTTTCTCGGTTCATACTTCGTTGTGCTTCAGTGCTTAAGCACAATAACGTGTCCTTTCGAGGTGCTTAGGAATTAGGAGCCAGGGCTGGGCACGGTTACAGAATCACTATCCGTGTACACGGTTAGTTTCGAAGGCTAGTAACCGCGTGTACACGCTAACTAACGGTTACTGCTATTATCCGCGTGTACACGCTATTTATACGTGTATCCGTGTAACCGTTTACACGGATACTAACCGTATAACCGGTTATACGGTTTTTAAACGGTTACACGGTAACTAAACGGTTACACGATTATCAAACGGTTTCTTGGTTCCTCTTCCTACTACTAAACTGTTACTAAACGTCAAGAAACAGAGGGGGATTCTTTACTAGACAGCATCAGCCCAGAGAAGTTGCGAACCACCCACCTCTACAGACCAGAGAGCTACCAGAAAGCACAAGGCGAAAGCATAAATTTAGTCCTTGGACACAAAAGCACAAAAACTGTCTAAAAGCACAAGTGCTTTAGCACTTTAGTGCTAAGCACTAATGCACGAAGGATGAACCGGGCCTTAAACTACACAAAATTCGCACTATCAGATGCACACATGCTGGCGTCGCAATAGGTAAACAAGAGGTACATACATATGTAAGTAGGGCTGAGGGTAGGGCTTATCTTTGAAATTTTAGGGGAGCTTGTATTTTTTCCGCCATTTTGGAGACTTTAACTAACAACAACATAAAAATTTCCAATTTTTGCCTGAAAATGGGAAATACTCATTTTTAAAGTATTTTACAGCGATATGGGGCAAATTTTGAGTTTTTGGGTGCTTTGTTTTTACTGTTTTCAGCACCTGGCGTCTGGCGTCTATATATATCGACGTACATTACCTAAATACTACTAAAAAATAAGATATAAAGTTTCAATGTGCGTTTCTAACTCAATGATTGCTTGGTTGCGCTCCTTTCAGTGGCTACAACGTTTCAGTTCACCGAGTGCTTTTGCATTTCCATTGCCATTTCTTTATTTCTGAAATTGTATCATTATTACTCCACTTGAAATTTCTTACACAGTCTTTGTTATGTTCTTAACTCTTATTGACTAAAATCTGACCAGAAATTGCTGAACCATGAAACAAAACAGGTGGCGTAATTTGTGACTTGCTCGCTGTACTCTTGATGCTTGTTAATTTTTGTCTCAGGGTCCAGCAGTTTTTGGTCAGATTTTAGAAAGATGGATCGGTGAAATGGAGAAGAATCGTGAAGGAAAAGCAGCATAAACATAAATGAAGTGACTGAACACTTTTCGGGGTAGATCGTCTCCCCGGATGATTCATCCCGGGGTATTTTAATTCGGGGGGACGATTTGCCCGGGAAATTTTATCCGGGGGGATGATTTGCCCCGGGATATTTCATCCCAAGGAGAATTTTCTATGGGGGATGATTTACCCCGTGACACCGGTTTGAGATCACATACTTTTCTGGATTATTGCTCGGCTGTCAGCTTCCTTTTCAGTAACAGCCATGCGGGTTTTAGAGACGTTTCGTAGTTTCGTACCTTAGCGAATTTACGAACAATCAGATCACGTGCAGATTGCAGAACCAACAAACGTAGTGGCGTGGAATCACAAAAGATGTTCAAATTAATACTCGCAACGGTCATTCATTGAAATAGAACTTCATCTTGAAACGTTCTGTGTAATACGTTTAAGTTTAATAAACACCTTAATGCCGACCATTCATTTTAGTTACTTTTCGCACGCTCAAATAGAAAATAATGCGGGTGGATGAATCAGTTTAGATTGAGCCGACCCTCAAGTGGATCCATAGGTTATTTGTCAAGATGAGTCTGCAACAAATGATGTGAGCAATCTACATCTTTCTGCAGACTCAAGGACAAGCCAAGAACGTTGAACATGTAAAACATTGCCACAAAAGACTAGAGTACCGAAGCTAAGTAGATAGCCTAAATTCCATTCCTTAGCTACTCTCCTGATTTATTGGCCTTACTACCCGCTGTGGCTACTGCAGAGGGCAAGGCTACCTACCTAGTGCCTACCTAATGACAACCATGGACTGCTTGGGGGAAACGTCGCGATACCCAAAGTGCCAGATGAGCAAAGACCCCCACTAAAATACTAAAAACTCAAGCATAAACTCAAAACAAGCTGTTTTACTTCAACGAAACGATGCACCACATAAAAACAATGTCAGTGTGCAACCACATACAGGCTACGAAGAGTATACAATATTCACACTGA
The DNA here is from genome assembly GCA_030248245.1 of Trissonchulus sp. WLG1_4. Classification (NCBI taxonomy): domain Eukaryota; kingdom Metazoa; phylum Nematoda; class Enoplea; order Enoplida; family Ironidae; genus Trissonchulus; species Trissonchulus sp. WLG1_4. The sequence goes on from JASANF010018179.1 coordinate 70,754, forward strand.
AAAGAGCATGCCACACTCCCTATCTATCTACAGCTAAACATATCGGTAGATGCGTTGCAAATTACCACCTGCAAAATGACACAGCTTCTCTTTTCTAACGTGAGGCTCTAATTCAGGGCAGTTGGCTCATTCAGTAAGAAAACGAACCGAAAATTTGGAGGGAGATGCCCCTAAATTTACATGTAATATCGTATCGTATATGTATCGTAACCACGTCACTGCATGTGTTTGAACGAGGTTGCTTTTTCTAACGCCTCTAATGCGCAACGCATCTACCGCTCTGTATAGCTGGGGGATAGGCGAATGTGACAAATTATGTGCTCCTGATGGTTCAAATTTGACAATAATAACGCATTGACGCACAAAGCCATTTGCAACATAACAAAGATAATTTAATATTAATTTAATTCACAACTTTCCTACAGTTCATATCTGCACTTAGCCAATTCCTTCAACCGTAATTAAGTAAAAGTTAACATCAGTAAGGAGTATGAAAATTTGGTTTTGTATCGCGTTTACAATTGGATGCAAACCACTAGAAAAGTTAATTATAGTAAAAAACAACACAGAAAAACAACGTAACGTAACAGCAATTAATAAGTAAAACTATAACAAATGGGACATGTTTACTTCTTTTATGCGTTTGTCTTCAAATTAATGAAGGTACCACGGGAGACATAATTTTTAGGAAAAAACAATTTATAATATATCCGTATCGCCTTTAAACAGATAACAAAATGTTTCAAACAAACAGCATGCTAAATGACACCGTTTTCAAGTATAGCCTAATCGTACTCGATTACAGCGTCTGTTTCACGAATTTTAGTTTTTAGTAACACAGAAAATACCAAGCAGAAGGTCCCGGCTTGTCACAATTTATCAACCAATATAAACACATCACCCATCAAAAAAAAACCCCCCCCAAACCAAAAGGCCCCCAAACCCAAACAAAATAAGACATCTAATTTAACGTAAGAACTGCTAAGCTTTTCCCATTGTCTGCATAAGCTCAGAGTTTAAATAAAAGAAAAAATAGAAAAATCGTTCGTATCATATGTTGTATTATGTGGTATTACTGAGAACCCAACACATAGCGACCGCGGCCCCCCCTATTTATGCCTTGACAGTGACTTCCATTTTGGGTTCTTCGGGTGGCTCGTAGGCTTTCTCCAGCGGGGTCACCACCACACCCTCCCATACGCTCATCTCCGTGGCAACACCTACAAAATTAAGCTCGGAATTACTTATAGTTAATTACTAGTTAATTAAACTAATCAATTATAAATTAATAAATTACTGCTCAACAGTTTTCGTGTTCTCAATGACTGCCATTGACTAAAGGTGGTCTCAGGTTCTAGTTTGGTTAACATATTATTACTATAATGTCTAAAAGTAGTTGAAACGCAACATGTGTGCCCAAAAAACAAAGTACGCACAATCTAACCCTACTTGTCTCAATAAGCTTCTCAAATTCTATTATTGCAGTTCAAAGCTTTAAGTTTCGACAATAACGGGCCCTGATTTGTGAAATCGATACAACGTGACACTCAGCAATCTTTCTATTTTACAATAATCAACAGCGGGGGGGGGGGCTTACTTGCGGATCCTTCCAGTCCCAGAATGTGTTTGTACCCCCCGTGGCAGAGCACGCGCAACAAAGTCTGGGCCGTGCAGCAAACCAGGTCCTGCAACAAATACGTAGCTTTAGTTACAGCAATGCTATGAACACAAACAAAATATTAACATTCCTGAATTGGAAAATTAAGCTAGCCTAAGCCCACAAACTGTGGGACTAAGCCTAAACCCCGATCCAAATCTGAGTGATTTTGAAAACACAGATGCGCAAAGAGTTGTTGGAAGGAAAGCAAAACGTAACAAACTGTTCAATTTGCACTATGTTTATTAGAGGGTGCATTATCACACAACCGTAAAAGTCGCTGCAAAAAGCACCCTCTCCCCCAAACAACTTTGTTAAAAACTAAAATATTGTGATCATAAAATATATTAGTATCGCAATCACTCAAACTCTATTTTAAACACAGCGAAGAGGGTTTATAAATTTTGTCTGCATTTTAGCACCTGTTGCTCAGGGGTGAGAATACTTTGGATTCTCAGATTATTCTCGCACGGATCGATGATGCCAGCGGAGCCCGGAAGGAAGATACCCGCCGACAAAAGCTGCAGGCATCGCCTAAAACATTAATATTATTAATAATAATTAATTATTAACCTATTAATTAATTAGTAATAATTAATGATTAATCCTATTATGTACTCTTGCTATTATGCAGGCGACCTGATGTAGACGAATCTAAATATACACGCGCGAATGTCCGCAAATTCCACAACAGAACAGTCTTGTGCATTGTGCTTCAAATCATACTTTTCGTCCGGTAAGGAACTGTTTTGCATACAAATTTTACGTGTGCTATAGCTTATGTGTGTACAGTTTTGCACAATATAGAAACTTACGTCTGTCCAGATAAAATCAAATAGTAGTCTGAATTATATTAATATCTGTCTTAGCCTCTCTGGTATAGACACTGCACATAAACATTTTCTCACCAGTTTGGCACATATATGCAATAAAGTAGCAAAAAAAGGTAGCTGCAAAAACCTTTTGCTATTAGAATAATATCTAAAAATTTGAACTTAATTTCATTATTTCCATCAGCGGCAGATCTAGGGGGGATGACAGCCACCCCCTAATTTCATCCTGGCTGGATACGCCACTGATTAGCATGTAATAATAAGAGTCATCAAAAATTTACAACTAACAAATTACAGTATCACTATAGATATTACAAAACGAAAACATGCATAAACTTTACTTTATTTTGCGCAAGTTAACTAACCTGAAAGCCTTATTGATGGGCAGTGCGTTGCGGTCCGGAGTGTTCATGACAGCGTAGTGCGCCTAAAACAGTAACTAGCTTGGTAGTCTATTTGTTCGTCCAATAATCGGTACCAAACTTTCTGTTGCAGTAAAATAATTTTCACAAAAAATATTGAAATAAGCAAGATGTGGAACTCGGAGTTGCCGAAATTGGCGTTAAACTAAACATTAAAGTACGGGTGCTTGAATGGAAATTAAGTTAAGACCCTTAACTTTTGTGCAGTTAAAGTTAAAGTAAGACCCCAACTTTTTTAGTTTAAAGTTTAAGTTTAACGTTTTTGCGCTAATGTGAAGACTCAAGACAGGCAACCACACCGAAAAATCCATCCACGAAAAACTTTGAATCCGCCACATCGGCAGTCAAGAGTAGTAGTAAATGCACGCTACTATGCTCATATCACCTACTCATTAAAATATTAACTAATCATTAATCAACAGATAAAACTTATAGACACTAACGTCTAACGACCACACAATATACACACAGGGTCTCAGTCTGGGGGGGGGGTGGGCTGTCCCGAATTTTTCTTGAGATTTTAGTTTGGGCCCGCGGTTTAAAATATTACACAAATTTACAAATTTGTTTCGTAAAAATTTAAATATTTTGCAAACTTCCGAGATTTTGTAATTTTTCGGACTGAAGGCGTGTGCCGGAGTCTCAAATCTGAAGAGGTCGGCTTGCCCCCCCCATCCTGTGCTAACAATTATTGTATAGCAACCTGGCAAAACCTAATTCGTTATTAACTATCATTCCAAAACTTTCAAGACTGTTCGAAGGTCTTAATTATTCACACATTCAGACAATTAGAATAAGCTCGACCCTGTGAAAAGCAGCAATAAACTGACCAATAGCTCAATCATCCACGGATTCAGAGCAGACAAACCCGAGAATCGATTACGCATGTCGCGCAAAATTCGCACTAACACTTTGATGCTGAAAACAAAAAGATTTTTCAAAAATAAAAATATCCCAAAACTTTCCAAAAACGCAATTCATAAAGTATCAATAGTTGCTTTGATGACAAGTACCAATTTCATAGTAAAAGATTATTTACGTTCCAGTTCGAGTAATTTTAACTAAATGACTGATTTCGATTCAATGACTGTTCTATTAAACACCAGAATAACGGATCATGTTGTTATGCCCGGTTTGAGATTTCATTGATAACGGTTACAATGACTTAAATATTGCAAAAGCTCCAATAATTTTCCCTTTTACCTGGAATGTGCAGCATTTTCTTCAAACCAACGTGCGTGACGAATAGCCGACAAATGCGCAGTCATCAATCGTTTGCTCACTAGAAAAAGACAACAAAAACAAAAAATCAAAATCAAAATTAGCAATTTTTAATAAAATCAGAAATTACAACAACAGTTTCGCCACAAAAAACATTTCATTCATGGTGAATCACGGCCAGTCTGTGGTGGTGGGATATAGTGCAATTTAGAAAAATGCATACACTACACGGTTGAGCCGGCTAGTGGTAACTCTAACTTTCTTGAAGTCCTCACAGTTGTCGTGTCGCTCCGAAACGATTCAAGCTGTGCTCAGCCCACGAAAACCAAAAGGATTCACCCGTGGCTTGCCAGCAGCCGTTACTTAGTCAACACACTAACAACTATTTGGTACAAGGGCGTAGCCAGGGGGGGGGGGGGTCGCGACCCCCCCCCCCCCCCTTTTGGTCGAACCTAAAGAAATTGTACACAAGGGTCCCCCCTTTGGTTTTTATTGCCCGGCCGAAAAAAATTTCCGATACGTCTCCAATTGACCAAATTTGGCCTAAAAATGAAAAAATTCTCCCAATTTTTTCCTGGGGGCTGCCGCCCCCAGACCCCTGCAACTTTGTGGTTCACTATTTCTTGTTGTTATCTGTTATAAAACCCTAAGCATGTATACACGACACACGAGTACATTATTCTACATTTACTTCTGCAACACACTGTCTGATGTGATGGTACCATCTTTTGTTTTAATTTTTCTGTCGGAAACAATTTCTGATACGTCTCCAGTTAACCAAATTCGGTCTAAAAATTGGAAAATTCTTTTTCTGGGGGCTGCTGCCCCCAGACCCCTGCAACCTTAAGGTGTAGTATCTTGTGTTCGTGAAAATCCGGCCTAAAAAATTTCTGATACGTCTCAATTGACCAAATTCGGCCAAAAAAAATCTCCAACTTTTCTTCTGTAAGTACTAAAATCGCTAAAAACTCCACTTCAACTTCAAAATTACTATCACTGAGTGAGGAAAAAAGTGGACAAGGTGCGACCCCCCCCCTTTTAAAAATCCTGGCTACGCCCCTGATTTGGTAGTGTATATTAATTCGTCTGTGGGCGGCCACCAAGTAATTCAAGGTTCACGCTGGAGGCTTGGTTTTGACTGGCCATCAAACTAAAGGCCTATTCACACGAGGGAGCATGAGCGGGCGTGCCCTACTGCATTGTGTGAAATAATGAAGCAGGCAGTGTGAAAATAGAATGCGCCCGCTGGTGTGCCCGCTCATGCTCCATGGCGTGCGCCATGGCGTACGCCACATAGCAAAATGCGCCCTCGTGTGAATAGGTCTTGAAACGTATAATACTAATGACTGTTGGCATACAGTGTATTTCGGGGTCCAGCATGGGTATGTTGACGGGCACGGTGGTGATGAGGAGACGAACCACGGCCTGCGTCCCCGCGATCTCCGCCCCGAACTCACGCGCCACGCAGCCAAGCACTGAAACAATAATAATTTAATTGCTTACAATTATTATTTATTAACCTATAATATAAATTTACAATATAATACTATATTAAAAATACAAGATTTAGCATTCAAATGCCCTGAAATTTAAGTACGTTGTCGAACTAGTCTAAACTAGAGGCACTAGTCTTGTAGTTGACTAATAGACAATACTTAATAATAATAATAATAGATAATAGTAGCCACTATTTATACCATACAACACTTTGTATTATACAACATTTCAGACGAATCTATACTTATGTACTTCATTCCACCTTGTATAATACTTTATTTAAATTACACAAATCGAATTTGAGAATCTGAGACCTTCGGCGTCTGCAATTTACAAAGATCTTTTCACGGATGACAAGATCAACGATCAATTTAAGTTGCGCCAGTGAAACAAAAAAATCACGAAATTTTATATAAAATCATGATATATATATATCAAGCGCGGATCCAGGGGGGCGGGCGCGGGGGGCGCCCCCCCCCCCGAAATTTTTTCAGACTGAAATTTTACACAAGGGTCCCCCTTTGGTTTTTATTGCCCGACCGAAAAAAATTTCCGATACGTCTCCAATTGACCAAATTTGCTCTAAAAATCAAAAATTTCTCCAAATTTCTCCAAATGTCGCCCCCCCCCCCCAAAAAAATCCACCCCTTATATATATATATATATATATATATATATATATATATATATATATATATATATATATATATATATATATATATATATATATATATATATATATTATATATCTGGTTTTTTAAATGAAATAAGAAAGGTCTAAATGTTGGTCTAAAAAATTTGATCATTTGCTTTTGCTTACCTTCGCGTGGATCAGAGGCTTTAATTTCCTCAACAATTTTGTTACCAAGAGCTGTCACGGCTTCAACTAAAACACACACACACACAAACACAAATCTGTACAAAATCGACATTAAAAACAGACGTAAACTGTCTAATCCTCACACTGGATTGGATCGCCTGCTAAGCCATCAGAGTAAACTTAACCATACGGACAAACCACTTAATTATACGAAACAAATCAAAACATCACCAAGACTGTTAGCGAAAAATAAGAAAGCCCACCTATTTTGCAAGCAAGCCCAGGCACGAACAAGCTGATCAGACTAAATGAGCCCAAATTAGTAACAAAGCCACTTGAACTTAGATGTCTAAGTCTATTCGCTACCTTTTAATAATAAGTACTTAGTATTAAAGTATACTGTATTCTTAATACTGTATATATATATATATATAATATTTAGTATACTATATATATTTAGTAAGTTTACCAGTGGGCAGTGTTTTCAGAACCACGACCAGGTCCGCGACAGTGTGTTTGGCGACCATGGTTCCCTTCTTGAAACTCCCCACCTGCCGCACTTCCTCAATAGTCTGAAAACAGAAGTCAACTCAGACATTACAATAGTGTAATAGCAGCATAATACATGGGGGGATACACACATACATAAGAGGGGAGACTCTTCTAAAAATCGAGGTGAGGCAGGAGGCTCCAAAAATCCGGTCAAAATGGCAGTTTTATTTAAATTAGATCCGGCAGATCTGGGGGTCCCCAAATTTAGCCAAAGAGCCTGCACAAAATTTAAGTTGTTTATATAAACATAGTGCCTTTTAAAATATCAATGTATTACACTATTTATAATTACACTGCCTTTACACTCAATGCTCTAATGCGACATATTACGGTAAAAGTATGTAGCAATAGCAGGATGACTGACGGCAGAGCTAAATGTGTCCGGCGATACAATGAGTTTCTCGATGGCGGCGTTCACTTTGGTCACCAGGTTCAGAACGGCCGTTTGCTCCTGGGTGCTCGGGGTCAGATCCGTGTTGCGTTTCAGTAAAGCCTCAAAATAAACAAATAAACGATAAATAAAAAACAAAAATACAAATAAACAATATGAAAAAGGTGATCCTTGGATATGACGTCTTGGCTGATCCAACTCTCGAGTGCGGTGCTCATCTCCGTTTCTTGGAGCAGGGGTATCAATATGAAAAATATTACAATTATGACCTAGCAATGTATGCGCCTAGGTTCACTCAAATCTGCCCTGATCACTGATCAGGGCAGATTTGAGTGAGTGATCACTAATGAGATGCCACTGATATCAAAATCGAAACTTGGACTCGAAAATAATGATTTAGTCAATATCCGTTGGCCGTTTTGAACTTTAGCCCTTTTTTATGCAAAATGTGCCGAGAAAATCAAAGAATAATCTGCTTGAAGACGACATGAAATTGAATTAAAAGCAAGCACGTTGGTACAAGATTACCTTGTTAATAAAATAAGATGCAATAAATATACATAAATTTGTATAAATATCAAAAATCAGTACGTCAACATTATAACAAAACATGTTCTTTGATCCCACTAACTTGGGACAAATTTGTATCCTCAGTTTCCCGGACCCGTGGGAAAATTGGTTCGCAAAGTGTCAAATCAAAGGGGGGTTTTGGAATGTAGGCAGGCACCGGACCCGGCCCCCCTCCTCTGGGTCCCATCATGCCCCCAGGCGGACCCCCGCCCATAATTGGGGGTCGCGGGCCGCGCATGAAACCTCTGCCACGTGGTCTGAAACAAGCAGACATTACAATAGGTCAACAAACGGAATAAACGGCAGCAGAAACGCTGATAGGAACTGCCGCTCCCAGACCCCCGCAACTTTGATTTTAATTTCACTACACTGAACAAAATTACATTTTGTTATGTACATCAACTACGTCGCCAAAAATGTATATTTTGGTTAAATTGAACGAAGCTACATTTTTGTCATGCGAAACCACATCGTCGCACACAAGACGGCAAAAGTGGCCGATGTATGAACCCTTCAGTGCAAAATTCAGGCTACGCCACTCAGGGATGAACGGGGATGTATAGAAACCTAAACACGGAAGATCATTGCAGCGTTGCATACCAAAAATAGAGCTCCATTTAAACATAAGTACATTGTACATATACATTACATACATACAAACATGCTTACATATAGTATATACTGTAGCACTGTCAAATTCAAGCAAACAATCTTACTCACCGCATGTTCAGACTGTCGCAAAAAATATATACGTATAGCTCAAGGGTGACCGATCACAACACAATGAACAGTGGGCTGAAAGTTTGACAATCTAAAAATACAAGAATAAAATTAAATACCCATCTTTTAATAAAACTATGAAACCCCCATCGTCAGCCATACCCCCAATCTGTAGCCCCCAAAAAAACTGTCGCCTCTTTAATAAAAATCTGAAGTGAATTTATTGGTGCTAAAACATTTAGGGGCGTAACTGAGCTGAGGCGGGGAGGGGAAATTCAAGCTCATTTTTCAACGTAAAAACACGTTTTTATAAGTTTTCGCATGCGCTAAGTTCATTTTTAGCACTTTCCAAGCGAAAAAACGTTGGTTTATACTAGGGATGTCGCGGATATCCGCATCCGCATCCGCATCCGCTGATGATCCGAAACTTTTTGACATTCGCATCAGCATCCGCATCCGCAAAAATTTAATGCGGATGTTGCAAATTCGGCAAAATTCACTAAAAATGTAGAAAATCAGACGACAATTTTGATTTTTGTGCATGTATATACCAATACTATGCTCTTAAAACGGTGGATGAAACTTTATTCTAGGCTTTTTCACCTCATTGTTGTTTGCAAATCGCTCTTTTCTAAAGTCGGCATCACGAATATTTGATATTGCGGGCATATTCGAACTAAGTTTTGCATGTTTGAGACAGACTAGTCTGCAAACGTGTAAAGCAATAATTGTCAAAACAATATTATCAGTTTTTATACACCAACCAAAAGCATCAAGTTGCCAGAGGGTCACGCCGATAGCCTTTGAGTTGGCATAAAGTTAACCAATAGCATTTTAAACAAACTGTTGATGACGGTGCATGGCTTATAAGATATGTATAATGAATGCACAACTTCGAAGTCTCATTCCTTATATAATCCTTAGTACTTGCATTCTTGCATTCATACTTGCTATTTTTCGTGAAAAATTTTTCAAAAATTCGGCTCATAACCTGTGCAGAAATTAGAACGTATTCTAAAAAGATCCTCATCCGCATGCGCGCGGATGTCAGAAGAAAAAAGATTTCTCTAATTTCTAATGTAAGAAATCGTCGAAATCGTTACTACCACCTTAACTTCGCTTTGCGGTTTCATCTCGCTGGGGTTGTTAAGGTGGCGCTTAGGGGAACCAACTTTGGCGTTTACTTTTTTTTTAGCGACATTTTTGACCATAATGTCTTGAAGGAAAGTTGTTCAGAATGAAAAGAGCTTTGATTTGATGTGCATATTGTGATAAAAAAAATTTTTAAAATTTTTTGCACAAATTTGTAGCCGTAGCAAAAAAATTTTTGTTTCAATATAAAATGATTACTCATATCAATGAAATATGCGGCTTCTTAGCTTTAAATTGATGTATTAAACATAAGAATACGTTGAAGCTTTGCTGAGTTATTCAGCCGTGAAGATAGCAAATCAAAAATGAAAATCCTAAAAAGCTGATAAATCTTCGAAAATGTCAAATTTTTGATTTAATTTCTTAAAAAATTGAGTATGGCTTTTGGTAACTTTTTCAACGGAAATATGCAGTCATAGGAAAGGTCTAATTTTTGAAAAAGTGAAACGTGTGGGCAAACCTTACATTTTTGCGTAGCGAAATCGACTACTTTTTTTGGACCTGGTTCCCAGCTGCCGATTGCGATCGAGTTGAAAATTTGCACAATGAAAGAAAGATTATAAATGCAGACGTGAAAGTTTTTTGATTTTCAAATTTTGGCTCGTAGCACTTTTTGTAGTCGCTCAAACACAATTGATTTTTCAAAAATCGATTTTTTGCAAAATCAAAAATAGAAATAAAAAATCGAAGATCAATCACGTCTAGATTTTGGAAAGATCTTTCTATTGATACCAAGATCTTCAAAATCGGTTGAAGTTTCGCTGACCTAGGTCAAAAACAAAATTAGTGTGAATAGGAAATTCGACATGGTCATAAAATTTGACACATTCACATTAAAGTACTGAAAAGTATTGTAATTGGGTATTTTTGAGGCGTCTTTGATGTACTATTAAACTGGTATTGCTACTAATTGCATGAGCTTGGTTCCAAACATGACTATTTTTGCTGAGCGCCACCTTAAATGTCCACGGTTCAACATAACATTACATAATGCTGCATCCACTTGTGAAATACACTGTCTTCTACTATGATATGTGGTTCCCATCTTTTGTTTTAATTTCCCTGTCCAAAAAATTTCCGATACGTCTCCAGTTGTCCAATTTGGCCTAAAAATCTAAAAATTCTCGATTTTATTTCTTGGGGGCTGCAGCTATACAGCACCCCTATACTGCATTTACTTGTCTAATACACTGTCTGATGTGACGTTCCCATCTTTTGTTTTAATTTTCCTGTCGGAAAAAATTCTGATACGTCTCTAGTTAACCAAATTCGGCCTAAAGTTTAAAAAAATCTTCAATTTATTCCGGGGGCTGCCGCCCCCAGACCCCTGCAACTTTATGATTTAGTGATGCTGCATTTTTAAGGCGTTTTGTAAGTGTTACATATATAAACTTCAAGTTTAAAACTTGCTAAAATATATAAACTTGCTAAAATGTACATTTCACCCCATTACGAAAAATTCCAGTCATCCCCCCCCGGCCACCGAAATTTTTTCTATGTATATACACCACTGTCTCTTGAAAACATCATGACGAGCAGTGCAGAGTAGCAACGCAGCTTAAGAACGTAGTAAAAAGGTAAAATAAGGTAAAAAGTTTATGCCGTATCCCCCCCCTTTTTGGAGGTCACGGTCCGCCCCTGCTGCAGTGAGTCAAAAGCATACATGGGCAAGGTGGATAAAATGAAGCCGGGAAAACTAAAAATAGCTAGCTGGAGTGAACTTCGAGTGACCTTTTATCACAGGTCACCGCTAGCCGGGCTGTTACACATGCGTGTCGAAGTAGCTTAGCCTGTTTTATCACAAGCTAACGGACATATGAACCTGCTAGGATTGTTTCACTAGGTTAAAAGTCAGTAAAAAGGTAATTATTGACCCGAGTGGACCGCACGAAGTAGTTTCGTTATAGATTCGAGTGAGAGCTTGAGTAGACTTCGTATAGGAGGATACTATTTGAGGTCAGGATTGTAGTGTAGAAAGCAGTTAAAAGTTTGCGAAATATTTGTATCAACTGGTCTATTTTGGAACATTGTTTCGCTTTATTTGCTCAAAAAGTTTACTGTACGACACTGAAACTTGGTCCAGGTTTGATTCATACTTACTGGCGTATGTCCGTTCAATCAGCAGTGACGGAAAATTGACGCCACTCACGCTGACGTACTGTACTACGCTGATGTACTGTACTACGTTGCGGTGAAGTCAGCGTGCATACTGAACGGTTATATGCCAGTAAGTATGAATGGAGCCTAGACCAAGTTCCTAAACAACGTTCAGTCAAAAACAAACAAAATCATTACATATATTATTCTTCATATGTTTTATTCGCGCACGTCGCGAACGTAGTTCCGGTATCTTTGGATTCTGTGCCCGCGTGGATAACGCCCAAACCCATAGCTATAGACCTCCTCCATCCCGTCCAGCACTCGCCGCACCGCCGCATCCACACGACGCTGAAAATAAACGTGATAAATTTACACGATATTATTTCTGTTAGTACCAGACATAGTGGAATGGCAGAGGAGAGGCTGGAAGGTGTCGGAGGTTGGGAAACTAATTCGTCTTTTCAGCCCAACCCAGCTCGCAGATGGGTTTACCCAAGATCCTTCAGCTCTACATGTCAAGATATTATATGCATAATTAGTAATCACTGCTCTTTTGCTCTTGTGAGCCGCTGCAAAATGATCTAGGGGTGAAAACCTCCCCCAAATTCCCACGCCTATGTGTGCACATGCTAATTCTATCGAATTTTCATTAACTATTTATTTTACTCTTTAAAAAATTATAAGACATATGTAACAGTTTGAAATTCACATTGAATGTAGGCCTAGGCACAGGCTCAGCCACATTAGTCGGTTCTGGGGTTGGAGGAGGAGTTGAGAGAAATGGTTCAAGCGGTGGGTGGCTTTCTCCAGCGTTCTCAGTCGTCCTGAAATAAAAATAAATCTCATGGTAAATTATGTTTTTTGTAAAAACTATTCCATAGGTTTTTTGATATTAAAATTTGTTACAATTGATTTTTTTAATTGTATAAACACAAAACTGACGTTTACACAATTGCTACATTACTAAAGTTTTGTAAAATTTACTTTTTGCGATTAATTAAAAAGGCCATGGGCAGGCTTCGTGGGCCTGTTGAGACTTACATTTGCGCACCGAGCTGGAAAACCGGTGTCTGGCTCTTGGCCGCGCTAAAGGAATAGAACGAATATATATTATTTGTAAAATTTTTCAGTTACTTCTGGCATTTTATGCTACTGAATGACTCAAAATTAACAATAGTGTGTGATACTCGTGATAGGGTAAGAAACATTTTCTGAATACGTCACAGATTTCCGAAACAAATTTCAACTACACAATTTTGGAATTGGTATACATATCCAATACACAAGTATTGGAAGCTATTACCGGACTTTTGTATTTGTATATTATATGGTTATATACTGTTCGTTTGCAATAATTTTGCAGTTCTATTTCTATCCTATTCTCTAAAAATTCTATTTCTACTTCAACTTTGGAGATTTTATACACTAATGAGAAAATAAAACTGACTTTTGGATAGGTTGCTCGCAGACAGACTGTGAGAGCTGATCGTCGGCAAATCGCCATGAAAAACCAATCGCGACATCGCCTCTCCCCATGTCTTCGAACGCCTGAATGGTTCCCTCCTCCACACTTCTCATTCCCCCACAATACTCCTCACAGAATTTTCGGACGGTTGTCTCATATAGGGGAGGGGAGGGGGTGTGGAAATCATAAACACAGGGCTTTGGTAACGCGCACCGACGCGCACAATTGAAAGAAACAAACTGAGTCGGGGGTGGGGAAAGCACGCACGTGCGCGCTAATTAGGGAGATAACTGGCCGCTCAGCAAACCAGATATCGCGGGTTAAATATGCTATAAAGCATGGCACCGCAAGGCACAAAGGCATCACAAGCTTCAGTATAGTTTCAAACCACCAGGTGCATTATCAAAATTAGTAACATAATATTTACGTACATTTCTGCTACTGAATGACAATGCTGATAATAGATACAACTACAAAATTACAAATGTTAGGTACAAATATATTTTTTCATTTTTATTCAAAAGTTATTTAGTATGTACCCCCCCTGTAATATTCAATTTGTAAGCCTTAATAAGTTTATTTATTTAACAGGAAATAAGAGACAAAAATTTATTACACTTTCATGATCCTAGTCGACAACATCAAAGTATAAAGAAAGCCGACAGCTTGCAACATAATTGCTTTATATGGAAGATTCTTGCAGAAAAATTACACCATAACAGCATGTATCAGTCACACACACACAGCAGAAATCACACACACACTGCATCACAGTTTATTTCAACACATACACACACTGCATCACTGTTTATTTCAACACACACACACACACATAACACATACACACACGTGCGCAAGGGCCCTGCTGCTCACTTCTACAAGTCTTACTATTGTAGCAATAGTAAGTGGAAACTCTAGTGATCCGTTACGAATTCATTGCATAAATTCATTACAAATCACTAGAGTTTTCACTTACAATTATTGCAATAGTAAGACTTGTAGAGGTTAGCAACAGGGTCTTGCTTTTAAATGCACTGAAACTGAAAATGAATTACGTGCTTTTTCAGTTTCAGTGCATTAAATTAAATTAGTAATGGGTACCGTCTAACTGAACCTTGCAGGTAGTGGGGAGTGAACAGACGGTACCCACTACTCCTGCAGCCAAAAAACTATCAGCAAATTAACGTTTTTATGTGGACCCTCCCTCCATTCCCTGTGAAAAAGGTTTTAAGGTTTAAGGTACCCAAAACTTACCATACAAAGTAAACAATAAGTGTTTGTGTGCATACATTTTTTATAATAAAATGTAATCATAGTTTTTAATAAGAAGGTAGTGTTGTGTTTAAATTTACCGTTTTTTTAAAAAACGGCTATCAGTTGACTTTTGCAATTGCCAAATGCGTAGCAGGAGGACCCGGGGACTTTTTTATGTGTATCTCCTTGTGTTTTATGCGTATCAGCAAATTAACGTCTTTATGTGGACCCTCCTTGCAATCGAAAAAGGTTTTAAGGTTTAAGGTTTAAGGTACCCAAAACTTACCATACAAAGTGAACAATAAGTGTCTCTGTGCATAAATTTTTAACAAATAAAGTGTAATCATATTTTTCAATAATGTTATAGTGCGGCCCCCGGTCTTGCGTCCTCCGCGTGAGCTGGCGGGCTAATCTCAAGAACCGTGACCGGTGCCTATCTGTGCCGGAGAGCGCGCAGTAAAACAACTTGACGCTGAGAGCGTCGAAACTACAGGTCTAGAACTCGCTCAATAACTCAAGTTCGGGAGCACTCTAAGGAATAGCTCTACGGGCCCTAGTAACACGAACACAAGAACAAACCTTAAACCATTAAACTCGGACAACAACTAAAATAAGGCTTTATTGAAGAAGCCGATGCATACCAAAATTTAGACAATGGAACCAATTGTGAAATATAATATAAACTACAGGTGTAACCACGAAATATAACTAAGTAACTAATCCCCTAACTCAAGGAGAACTGTACGCTACTCTCAATTGCAATTTATACAGTCTCCGCTAATTTTCCACCGATTAGAAACACGCGTTCCTCCCTGAGTCACCCAGCAAGCCAACCAACTAGCTTGCATTACACTCTTTTTTGCACTAAATCAAACTTTGCATTTTAGGCTCAGACTAAGTTCCCCCCTTCAGAATATAACTCAAAATATGATTAAAACGTAATTAAACTACTTTTTAGACTAAGTTTAGGTTCCTACAATATCACTAAAATACGTGTAGTTTAAGCTCAATTGCGCGCTTGTTACTATAACAACCAAACGTGAATATCAGATCAATGCAAAACGGAACATAAAATGGCTAGGTCAACAAGGGTGGGACCCTGAATATACAACAGATGCCCCCCTGTGCGGGTACGACGTCTCTGGAGTGCCCAGCACATCCTCAATTGGGTGCTGCCCTTTTGACCTAGGCATTTTGGCAACCAAAAATTTCAACAACATACAAAGCATAAAAGAGATCAAACACAATTTATATAGCGGCAAAATAAGGCACAAACAACTATTGTAATTAGCTGAGAAACAACAAAAATTTTGAGCAAAACATAAAGCATATTGCACCAAACCTGAGCAAAACATAAGGACTATTAGATACTATTACAAACAATTTACAACGAGCAATTTTACGCACTTTCGAATTTCAATGCCCCCTAACTCCTGGAGGTCTCAGCAAATTGAACTGGATTGCTGGATTCAAAACCCAGAGGGCTAAATTTGCGTACCCATACCCTAAATGTGTGTGAAACAATGTGTAGATATACCAAAACCTATTATACCGATGCCAAAGAACACTCATACTTAGTCCGGTCGGCGGCCGTCCGACACGGGTGTTAATACATACATACTATGTGTTAGCTTGAGTGCGCACTCGATTATAATCCTACGTACTAAATTTTGAGGGTACCCCTTTCGCTTCCTAGCCTTACTTTCTATAATCTGACCGGTCACTAACTATCAAAAGCCTTATACTGGTGAGTTCGCACTTGCTTTTGGTCACGTACGCCTCATGCCCCAAAAACATGTCGACAAGTGCGAATTTCAGGGTAGTACCAGCTACCCGTCGCGTACGCCACTCACAGGCTTCCCCAAAATTTGACTTCCTCGGTAATAAATCGACTCGATAATATGTATCAGAATACCGGTCGTATAACTACCCTCGATAATTGCAACACTATGTAGTTTCCGCTGTGGCGGAAGCAAAAGAGCAAAACATTCACACATCATCATATTATTCACACGCCTTGGAAAATAGAGTTTTGGTGTGGCAACAACTTTGCCTAGGTCGCGGCCCCTTAGGGGCACATAAAAACATTAGAGCATGGTATAACAAGCACAAATTTAGCCTAACAGTCTACTGAAACTCTCTGCATCGGGGGTCAGCTGGCCTCGCTCCACCAATTACTGGGTCCAACTGGGTCCATAGGTGCGATCCGCACAAAATAATGCTCGCCGCAGGTACTGTCATAACAGCGCTACCAATAGTCACGAGTCGAGCAAAGTTAGTACACGACAACAGCTTGCCGCCATCATTACAGTCACCGTAGTTCACACAAAACACGACCACCACTGGTGTCCAGAAAAACCAATATAGTCCACTTCGCTGTTCACGAACCACAGCTAGTTACGATCGCCGCCAGTGCACGCAATAACAGTTCTCGTCCATTCTGACAGTCTCGCGTAGTCGGACCCGTACGATTTCTGACGCACTCCGCACATGTGAATTCTAGAGCGTTATAGGACGACAGTCTAGCGGCCATACTCTCACGACACAATCCCCTCATCTAGATTGGTCAAACAGCGAGTTTTGGCGGTTACAATGGGACCAAGGGTCAAAATCCCCTAAACTACTTCTGAAAACAATAGAGGTTACAAATATTGGGCAAATTTTGGCTACACTCTAAACTTCGTCTGTTATTTCCACAATCTATTTCCACCATCATAAATATATATCCCAATTTGTACGCTGCAACGTATTTATTCCACTAAAATAAATGCCAACACTTTTAGTTATGTATTAAAGTAAGTTATGAGTAGGGAAAAAACTGTTTTAGTATATCAAAATAGACCCAACAGCTTAACTGATTAGTATTATAATTTAGGCCGCGACCAGGCCAACAATTACTAAGACCGAGCTCTGGGTTACTTTCGCTTTATCCACTTTTCTATTTTTCCAAAATTGACCTTTAAATTTATATATCAAACCGTTCCTACGTTACAACTGTTCTTTCTCGCCTATGTGTTTCCAATCTTGTTCCTGTGTTAACTTTGGCAACTCTTTGTCCGATGGACCTTCTAAACCTACATCTTGTTTATCTTCTTCCTGTTGTACCTTGATTTTGTCCTCTGTGGCTAACTTAGTCGGTTCACCTGTTTTGTCGAGTTTAATTGCTGGAATCTCCTTAGTGTGTGTCTCTACTTCACCGAGTTCCCGTATTTTTGGTGTGTTTTCTACCACTACTCCTCCTTCCAAAACCATCGCTAACTTAGGCACTATAACTTCATCTTTTTCTAGGGGCCTCCTCTTTCTATTCAACATAGTGCCGACCGTGACATAGGACGGAGAGGATAGGGCCGGGTCCTCAGGACAGCCCTATCCCCGAACCGTCTTCGGAGGTGGGCTAGGAACCCGATGTCCTGGGTTGAGGTTGGCACTTCAACCCTTACGGTACTCGTGCTGTGTGCTGTATGACTGTGTACATAGCTTCTCTAGTGTGGTCCCTCGGTTGAGGGTAATCCGAAAAACTCTCGGTTTCGGTTAGGGGTGAACCGGAGAAAACCCTCGGTTTCGGTTAGGGGTGAGCCGGAGAAATCCCTCGGTATTGGTTGTGAATCGTTCTGGGTCAATCAAGAAACCCTGTGGTTGCAGGTGAGCCAGGAAACACTGAGTGTGTGTGACTGAAGTAGGCTTGAGGCATCGGGTTTGCCCCGGGAGCATGAGTATCGACCGAGTATCGTTGCAGGGTCGCAACGATGTTCGAAGGGGGGACCCTGTTGTAAATGAGAAATAGGGCCTATGAGACTCGGGGGCTGTGGTGTAGTGGTTAGCATGCTTGACTTCGAAGCAGGCGGCCCGGGTTCGATTCGCGGCGCCCCCATTTCTTTCATTCTTTCTAAATTGGGGCCTCCTCTTTCTATTCAACACTATATGTCATGCCTCTGCTTCTGTCACATGCTCATCGAAGGCATCTGGTACTAGCTCTTGGCATACTTTGTCCATTGCCATGCGAATAATTCCAATGTTGGTGTGTGTTATTTTTCGTGTAACCGACACCTGTGCTCCCTTAGCTGGTGCGCCTTTTGGCAAAAATGTTTCGATCGATGGCAGTGGCATTGACGTTAACGCTAAAATCTGACCATGTTGTGTACTTGCCTTTTGTGTTTGTGTGGTAGGTGGAGGGGGTGGAGGTGGTGGTGGCGATGGAAGAGGTGGTGGAAGTGGGGGAGGGGTGGTGGTGGTGTATTTGCAATTTCTCTCAGCGTAGCTAGTGTTAAAATTTCCGCCTAACCCGCTGCTGGTTGTATCGATTCCGATTCTGATTTGATTTCTTGACCTTTGACTGTTTATATAGCTGTTCCAGACTACATGATACCGGCTCTGGTGCCTTATCGGTCTTTCCAGATGTCACTCTCTGCTTCTCTGTTTGTGTTGGTAATGGAATTGAAACTACTGACTGTGATTTGGAACGAATTCGTCCTGTATTCGGACTTACTTCTAGTTCTCCTTCAAGTGTGTGCTCATCGTATGTTTCCTCCCCTTCTTCGAATTTTAGTATATCTAAACCTGGTGTTTTCACTCCCTCTGATCTCATAGTCTCTAATTCCCATTCTTTTTCCTCGTGTACCGGGCTAACAGTTTGAGATATCACAACATAATTCAGTGGGTCGACACTTTGTAACCATAGACCAATATTGGCATTATTAATTTGTTGGACTGTTACTGGCAGACTCTTTGTTACGGGCTCTTCTGTGACCTCTGAGGTTGTGTGTGACATGTGTGCTACTGTTTTATGTTGGATCCGACTCTCAGACTCCTGAATTTCCTCTCTCACTTCTTGCCGTTGTTGTTTCCGCAGTTTCTTCAGTCTTTCCCGTTCTTCTTTAGCATCGACGAAAGTTCGATCGACGAACACCAATAGACAGACCCTTTGCTTCCGATTGTATTTTAGCTGTCCAAAAATTGGCCATTGTGTGTTTGGTTTGGCGTTCTCGTTCTGAACTGATATTTTGGCTTTTGAGTGTAGCAGAGGTACGCCTGGCGCCATATATTCCAACTTGGGTGGTGTGTGTTTCATTTCCAGTTTAAATGCCATTTGGGCTACCGCTGGATGTGTAAGTTACACCACTTTTTGTTCCAAGATCTTTTGGAAGAAGAAAGGATTAGGGTGTGCCACTCTTACTAGCTCTGACAACAGCTGGCATGCAAACCAAAAATCAGTGACCGCATTTTTCAAACTGACTACCGTTGGAATTCGTGTATGTGCCAATTGCCATAATGGAACTATATCTTTTGCATCAAACACCTGCAAAAACCACTCTTTGCCTTCATTTTTTCGGCAATTCCTCCATGGCTGCCCGGGTTTACCCGGTATCGGTTGGAGGTTCTTTTGTGGTGCGAAATTGTACCCAATATAGTTCCATACTTGCCCGAATGCGACCACCAATGTTGTGGTATCCATGCCATACGCTCTAGCTACACGAGTGACATCACCTTCTGCAGAAAACGTAATCAAAGCTGTGGGCGGAGACTGAAAAATCATCGCCATCATCTGTCTCAATTTCTGAAAATCTTGTGTCACGAAGTAGATGTACATTGGTAGAATTACAAAAATTTCAACTTTTTCGAACCCCTTTTACAAATTGCTGGAAATGCTAACTGGACCATCGCTATGCTCGCTCCGGTGGAATTCCCATACAAGGAGTACTACACTCTTTCAGACTGAGAACTGTAAACGGGCAATTTTTAAGCCTAAATAGGAGTCTTTTCTCCATCTCTAGCCATCGTTCTACAGTAGGGATTAGTCGTATTTTTGTTTTGGTCGGATCGAATGGAAATTCGGAGTTTTGTCCGGACATAAGACTGTTGATTGCGGTTTGCACCCTAACCTTTTCTGCATCAGTTGCAATTGTGTAATGCGGTATCGGCTGTGACTCTGGTACTTCGTGTTTTACTTGTACTATTTGACCTTTCTCACCTTTCTTGCTGCTTGTGGTAGCTTGTTGGTCCATCGTTCGTACCCAAACGCGTATTTTGCGTAGTATATTTTGGATCTATCTACCGATGGTATAACTGTGTGTGGAAGTACAAACTAGTTAAAGTTTAAAACACTGAACAGTCACATGCAACTTATTAGTCGTGCAATTTCGTGAATTTGGTATTATTAAACTGCTCTGATTTGGTGAAGGGTGCTCCTGAATTTTGACTCCGATATTCCGTTTTGCCTCCGTCACTCCATGGCCACTCCGAGTCTTTGAATTTACATTCAGTAATATAATTTTAAGATGGCATAATTAATTTCTGCAACAGTATACAAATAATTGTTAGTATTGGTGTGGATGTATATGAGTACAAGTACGGTGCGCCACACAACCCTATACTCTTTTTGTACTTTTATGTATTTAAGCCGTGATAGTGTTGGCTTGATTTATTTAGACGACTCGTGATGACACACCGGTGGTTTTATTAGTGATACAGACAGTACAAGCAATATATGTGCAGACAATAAATAGTACACATGGACTGAATTTAACTAATAGAATTTCTATATCCAAAAAGAAAACATTTTTAGGCTACTGTCTATAATTTATCATTCCTTTCGTTCGAAAACTATACTCCCCAAATTTTGAAGATAAAGAATACCAACTATGAAACAATTAATGCCATTATAATTTCAAATTCATTTTCTAACTCGTTCTAACTGAAAGTTATCAAATTATGAAATTATACCCAAAATAAATTTTCAACACTCTAAGTTCTCAACTGATTTCTAATATATTATTAGTATAGTTAGTAGTCTTAAGGTCTATGTTAGTCTACACTGTGTGTGCTTCGTCTTCTGTCGTTATGGACATGGTCAAGTGTGGGGGTAGTAACGGCGACCAATCTGATATTTTGTCGGCTTTTAATTTGACTGCTCTTTGCGCACATGCAATCACGAAGCCGTACCGCTGTAGAAAATCAAATCCTAGGATCAAATCCCGTGTGCAATTCGGAATAATGGAAAATGGCCATTTGCATTGGTGTCCCTCAAACTCAACTGGGAGCTCCACATCCCCTTCAAAATATATTGCTGACATGTTGGCTGATGTAGCTGCCTGAACTCGAGGGGTGGTCACATATAGCTGACAATGTTTCTGTAAACTCATGAACAGACGTTTTGTCACTAGTGACATTGAGGCTTCAGTGTCGATCAGTGCTGGGACTGTTTTGCCCAAAATTTGCACACTCATTATTGGGATATTAATACTGATGATGTCTTGCATGTGTGAGACTGGGCCATTTTCCATTTTCACTTGCACAATAGATTTCAATGTTTCCAGCGATTGTTCTAGTTCGCGGACACGATCATTCAGTGATTGCATGCGTTTTTGCGTATGAGCCCTGTAAATTGTCGCTCGATTCACCTTTCCCTTGAGTGTCACTACTGATTTGGTCTTTTTGTATTTCTTTCGAGGTCGTTTAGATCGGGTGTTTGTCCCTACCTCGATCGTATCGGTCCAGGTCTCAGTGTCAGTAGTCTGTGATTCCGAGTCGCTATAGTTATTTCGAAACTGACCCTGCTGTTGTGTCTCGGTGTGACTCTTAGGGTTCAGGAGCGACTGTCTGGAGTCAACCATGTCCTCTTTTGACTTTTGATCTCCAGGCACATTGCTTGTATCAGTCTCGTCACAGTCGGGTATTATTGGTGGTGACACTGCACATGTGTGAGTAGCAACGGTGTATGGGGCATGTGACACTTTAGCCTCGAATAGCATTGGGTATATTGTGTGCACCTCTGCCGTTTGACAACTAGCTACCTTCGTTGAAGTTGCACGTGTGGGCACATGATGTATGTGTTCAGGTTCACTAACTCGCTGGTCAATTTCCAAATGCATCTCCGTATCTAACATCACGTGCTTGGGACTAGTGTGCTGCATAGCTGTTCACTCATGTGTCACCATGTTCACTTCCTGTGTATCCCCTACTGGTGTAGCCTGTTCCGTTCCTGTGTTATTTTCAGATTGCACTGCTGTAGGTAACGGTGGTGCACTACCGTAGGGTATATACTGTGGGTAAACATACTGTGGTGGGTACAGCACAGGTTGTAGCTGCCACTGCGGTAGTGCGTGCATGATAGGATTGCTATTGTGTTGTACATTGTGAATCTGTTCACGTGCATCGTCGTTATAGCTGCGTGGACTCATGTTGTTATTATATGGTGCATACTGTGTATTATCATTGAATCGTTGTTGTGTGCTGTTGTTAGGTGAGTAACTACGGTAATTTCGAGCATAAGTTCCATAACGGTTATCACTCTGTCTCCATCTACCTAGTCTACTCATGTTGGCAGGCGATTGGCGTCGGTTATCAAAGAAGGAAGTGCGGTTCATTCCTTGCCGTGGGCTACGGCACTCACGAGTAAGGTGGCCACGTCTATTGCAATTATTGCACCGTGGAGTTTCACGTTTTTGATAACCGAAACCGCGTCTGCCGAAGTATGCATTTGAACAAGCCGGAGAGTAGCTCCGTTGTTTCTCGTTGCTAAAGTGTTCCCCACCTTGCACTTGCCGTTCATTGGTGTTGCTGTTTCGAATTTCCAATTTCAAATCTCGAATTGCTTGCAACAATTTTGATTCAACACTAGACTCGTTTTGCTGCCTTGGTGTGAAAGATGTTCGAGAAACTGGGGGACGTGTCTGTCGATTGAATTGTGCTGGTGTGTGATTGTTGGTGTGTGCTCGGGTCTGCCTCTTTGACCATTCT
Organism: Trissonchulus sp. WLG1_4; assembly: GCA_030248245.1. Taxonomy (NCBI): domain Eukaryota; kingdom Metazoa; phylum Nematoda; class Enoplea; order Enoplida; family Ironidae; genus Trissonchulus; species Trissonchulus sp. WLG1_4. The sequence continues at coordinate 94,144 of JASANF010018179.1, forward strand.
GGTCTGTGCTCACCGATTGGACCCATGCAGGGGACGAACAACCTATCGGGAAAAGCAAATCAAGGAGGTTCACGACCTTGGTCAAGGAAGGCGAGCCTTTGCAATATATAGTCGCAAGTACCTTTTGTACTTCTGGAATCACACCACTGAAAATTTGTTGCGCAACATTTGCGTCTCGCTCGTCTCCGTCAACCCAGATCTCCTGTACCAAAGTTTGAAGCTCCCTCAGGTAGTCCCGTACGGGTTCACCTTCCCGCTGCCGTCGGTCCATAAACTGACGGTGATAGTCATTTTTGGTCATTTTCCGGGCACCGAACACTGGTGTCAGATGTTCTACCAATGACCCTGCTCCATTCCCAAATTTGTGGGTGTAGATGCATATTGTGTGCGCACTGTAGGGAATTGTGACATTCGTGTTTGGTTCTGTGTTGTAGAGTTCCACTGAAGCTGGGGCTCAGGTTGAATAACGTGTGTTTGCTGTTGTGCCCCAAAGTTGCTTGCTTTTTTCACCTGATTAACTGCAAAAATCGGTTGCGTATATGTGTTTGTAGTGTTTGTGCGTGTGTAGAGGAACATTGGTTCAGTTGGCTGTTCAGACAGCTCATTCAATAATTTAGGTGGGCAAAAATTTGGGTATTTAGGCGTAGTTGCCGGAAAATTAGGAAATTTCGGCGTAGTCGCTGGCATAAAGAACTGTTGGCCGTTGTGCGAGGTGGCTTGCACTGAAAAATTTGGTACACTGGGCTGTGAGTTTAGCATAGTGGTTCCGTTATCGAACCCCATTTCCGTTACTACTATTCGTTGGCCATCAGCCAATGCATGCGTCAACCCCTGGGAGGAGGCACGGTCCATATTTGCGGCCCGTGCTTCGTCCCAGGTTTCGTTTATTGTATGTGCGTGTAGTATGTGACTCTGAACCTGCACCGCTGCGCTTGTTTCGGCCTGTAGATTCGGCTGGTATGGCGTGTGTATGTGTGCGGCTGCTCCTCGAAGGGCAGCGGGCTCCAGTTGTTGCTGTTGTTGTGTAGGGTTAGCGGTGTCCAGTTGTCTAGCCGCTCGTTTCAGCTCCAGCTTGCGCTTTTGCTCGCGCGTCAGTCTGCGGTGGTATTCCTCATCGGTGGAATTATCTGCAAAAGTTACATGGCCGGCGCAAGCGCCCCGGCTTGTTAAGTCCCTACCTATTGTAGCACCTACACTCGTGCCTTCAGTGCCCTCGGGCACGTTTAGAGTCACTTGGCCCATGGCCGACTGTTCTGGGTGGGGAGGGTCGACTCAGTAGGTCGACGAATCAAGATCCGTATTATTTGAGTTAGGTCGAACTGGTGTGCGTGGGATTCGTGCACAATCTGAGGTATTCATTGCGTAAGAGAAAATTCAAAAATTCGAGGTGTATATAATGGAATGCTACAAATGACAAATTTTTAGCTCCAAACTTTTCACCGGTTGCAAGGTCAAAATATAAATTTTGCTCCGAATCAAACTAAATTCCGTAAATTTATTATAATAACTTGCAATTAAAACCGATCTGCAAAATTTTGGCCAAAATAGCGATTTTAGTGTTTCCCGTAAAAATGCTCAAAAATAGTCCAAATTTGTCGAAAAAAGGAAAATTTTGACCAAAAACGTAAAAATTTTGGTCGGTCAAAAATTTACGTAAGTTCGGGATAACACTAGTGACTTATTTTCATCTTGTCCCGGTGAAAATTTTGTAGCTGGAAAAATTCGACCCTCGACCGTTTTGATTTCAAGGTCTCGACTCAAGCGTCAAAGCTATAAAATGTAACAAAATTACTAAAAATTAGCGAAAATTTCGCAAATCAACGTCGAATACTAGCAATTGTACCTCATGCGTGACACGCTATAGCGTTTGCGGTTGTGTGGGGGTATAGGGCCTGACTGGTGGATCAGGTCGCTATCGATGCCTACGTGAGGATTGCTGGATGAGGGTTCGTAGTCCTTTGGGTACTGGCTTCCGTGAATTTCTGCAAAATATAATCTGAAAAACACTAAAAAAATACACAGTACAACTGTAATTGAGTAATTTCAACAAATCGGGATACTAAATGAAGGTTAATATTCAAAATCAATAGCCTATTTCGATAGGAAAATATATTCAGCACACTAATTTCAAACAATTCAAAATTTACTAGACAAATCACAATTTCTACTTGCAAAGCCGGCTACGAAACAACACTAATAAATCGAGTTAGTACAATACTAATTCAATATAAAATCGATAAGAAAAGAAGTAAACTTGACCAAAACCGGGAAGCTGAGCCCCTTAGAGCAAGTGTATATAATCTGAAACACTTGAAAATAGCGCAGAACAGAAAATTACAACAATATATTTTCGTCTTATTCTAATAAAAATTGCACGGAAAGCATAAGAATAACTGATGTGTAGAAACTATTAACGTATCTTGACAATATAGACTGAAAGACTAAAGGTATATGTGCAGAAGTTTCGTGTTTTCAGCAATTTTCAGAAAAACGCTGATATTTTGCTGAAAATCTGGAAGTTTTCTGGAAAAATAGACTAGAGCAGGGGGGTAGGATGTATTTGATAAAAGAATAGGGGGGAGTTACCAAAAATCGCAATTCAAAACGAAAAATCTGAAAATTCAAAAATTATATACGTACGTGTTGCTCAAAATGGTGTCTTCCAACAATGTAACTTGAAATGTTTTCGGCAAAAAATCTAACTAAAATCGGCCAAAATTTTTGCAAAAAACGTGTTTTCTAGGGTTTTCACTACCGTAGATTTCGATTCTGGCACTAGAATTTACTTTTTGTTGCTAAATTTTGCAGCAGACCCCTCTTGAAAAATCACAGTTCAGGCTTAGGCTTAGGGGGGGGGAGAAATTCTTCTGAAAAATCAAATTTTCGGGGCTAGGAGCGGTCAAAACTTGCTCCCCTTTTTACACTCTACTCCCCTGGCAATATTTCATAAAGATCTCGTTAAAATTCACAAAAATCAAATCACACTGAAATCATATAAAGTAAACAAACTTACAATTCCACTGTGTACTTCGCAGAAATTTCCCCAAATTTCCCAAATTTTCACAGGAAAACCAGTATTTATACTTGTGCAGAGGGGGGGTATGTTGTTTGCACAACTGGTTCCACTGACCGGGTTTTTAGCCTGTTATAAATACAAAAATACAGCAAATTTTAGGCAAAAATTTCAAAAATCGGGCACGCGTCGAGGCGTCTTAGGTGCTTCGACGCCTAGTTCACGGTCGCCACTTTGTTATACTGCGGCCCCCGGTCTTACGTCCTCCGCGTGAGCTGGCGGGCTAATCTCAAGAACCGTGACCGGTGCCTATCTGTGCCGGAGAGCGCGCAGTAAAACAACTTGACGCTGAGAGCGTCGAAACTACAGGTCTAGAACTCGCTCAATAACTCAAGTTCGGGAGCACTCTAAGGAATAGCTCTACGGGCCCTAGTAACACGAACACAAGAACAAACCTTAAACCATTAAACTCGGACAACAACTAAAAAAGGCTTTATTGAACAAGCCGATGCATACCAAAATTTAGACAATGGAACCAATTATGAAATATAATATAAGCTACAGGTGTAACCACGAAATATAACTAAGTAACTAGTCCCCTAACTCAAGGAGAACTGTACGCTACTCTCAATTGCAATTTATACAGTCTCCGCTAATTTTCCACCGATTAGAAACACGCGTTCTTCCCTGAGTCACCCAGCAAGCCAACCAACTAGCTTGCATTACACTCTCTTTTGCACTAAATCAAACTTTGCATTTTAGGCTCAGACTAAGTTCCCCCCTTCAGAATATAACTCAAAATATGATTAAACCGTAATCAAACTACTTTTTAGACAAAGTTTAGGTTCCTACAATATCACTAAAATACGTGTAGTTTAAGCTCAATTGCGCGCTTGTTACTATGACAACCAAACGTGAATATTAGATCAATGCCAAACGGAACATAAAATGGCTAGGTCAACAAGGGTGGGACCCTGAATATACAACAATTAGAAGGTAGTGTTCGGTTTAAACTCACCGTTTTTTAAAAAAAGACGGCCTTCAGTTGACTTTTGCAATTGCCAAATGCGTAACAGGAGGACCCGGGGAGTTTTTATGTGTATCTTTTTCGTGTAGGCGCCGTCATGCCTCCCGCCTATTTAAAGTGTGAACTGTTTAATGTTTTATTGTTTCAGAAACTCAACACGTCGATGAAATTTAAATGAATATGTGATTGTGTACTGTACATGGAAATATAATATTAAAACTTTTGTATCGTTTATGACTGTTTATATTTAAATTTGATCTTGAATTTGATTAAAAAGTGGCCTTGAGCTCGCTTTTGTTTTAAAACAAAAGCTTTACAAGAGGACCCGAGGAACAAGAGGACCGTTTTTTGTGTCCTCTGCGTGTAGTCGTCACTATGCCTCCCACCTAGCTATCTAATCATATTTCAAAAAATCATCATGAAAGAAATCATTCATATCATAATCCAAAGAATCCACTTGGCCGTGGATTGAAGGTGTCTCCAGCCCCGGGACACCGCACCGCAGCACTTCCAGCTCGAGGACTTAAATGACCAAGTCTTTTCGCAGGAACTGGAGTTTTTGGCAAACTTCGGCCGGCAGTTGGTACCCAAATGACAAAATTTCGTCCACATCGCCGACAGCAAATCCAATATTATTAATAACTCCATAATAAGTGAACACAGTGTTGAACTGCGCTGCCATTATCTGAAAATATAAAAACACATTTAATTTTACTA